>JALBZZ010000127.1:0-59095 GCA_038051095.1 Globisporangium irregulare
CAAGTGGGGTCGACAGCTTCTCTCTCGGCAGTTCGTCCACGCGATGCCGAACACTCTTTCGAGGAGGACTCAATTGCTCCCACGATCGTGGTCGCCTTTTGTCTTCACGTTGCTGGATGTGAGGTTGGAGAAATCGCGTACGATCACTGTTTCCTCGGTTCTCTGTAAATGGGAAGATCGGCGGACACTTGGACGACGTTCTGGGAATGCGCGACTCCCTGAACATCTGCAGCTCGCTGTCGGGGATTCTCTTCGCAGCGCCAGCACCAACAACAGCAGGGGGTTCGACTGCGCTTTCTTCAATCCACTGCTGAAACTGACTGAGCTCGTGCCCAACAAGGTCTAGCGCTGGCCGCTCCTGGAACGCTGACTTGTTGCCAGGTTGCCGCGCTTCGAACGACTGTGGACGGCTGCGTTTCCTTCGAGCAGAGAGTGATTTAGCAGGCGTCGCCACCTCAGCATCAGCAAAATCCGAGCAACTACCGGGCTCTTCGCTGGTGTTCGCAGCATCATCAGCGAATCGCACATGCGTGGATTCCTGCTTTCGTAGCGCGTGGAGAGCAGCGACATTGCTGGTGCGAACAAGCAGGGGTTGTTGTTGCAGCTTGTGCTTGCGCTGCTGCTGCCCGCCGCTGGAGTTGAAAGCCACACTCCGCTTCGACATCGTACACAGGTCGTTTGATCACAAGCTCGCAGCACCTTGACTCATGCGCTTCGTTCCTGCTTTTCCTTCGCCGTCTCGGCCATGGTGCGCATGCATTCGTCGTCGCTGAATGAAGTGTTTGCTTTAGTGGAAAGGCGTGTCCTACATTAGGACTGAGGTGGTGTCCTGATGAAGCAGTCCTACTGTCATATTTCCTCTTCGATTAGAATCCCGTATTTCGTGATACAGACAGCCCCCCCCATTACCGGAAAACCGCCAAAATATCATACCCTCCCATTTGTGATATATCTAAAATTCAATCATTTTTGTCCTGCTCAAAGTTGTCGCGCGCGTCATTGCTCACTCTCCAAAAGAAAGCAAAGAAGAACGAAGAGTGAGGAAGTGACGCAGCCACGCGCAGCCAGCGCATGTCGACGACGAAGACTTGCATTCGCTTGACGTAGGCGCAGAAGCTGGACCATCGGTAATGTCGATGTCCTTGTTGCGATGCGGTGGGCACAAGAGGCATGGGCATTGGTAACTTGCACAACTATCTCCAACTGCTGGCGTCATACAGAAGTCTTGGATGAAGAACTGTACGAGCTCATTGAAGGAGTTGCTAGGCTTCGTGTTTGATCATTATCTATGCAGCAATTGCTTTCTAATTTCGAATACTAACGCTTATACAAAATTTAAATCTATTTTGAAGACTAATGTCCCCTGGCATACTGTCGTAAAAAAGAAGAGAACCGCAATACCCTGCCTCTTCACCCCTATATTCACCTGGCCGTCATTGTTGGAACTCAGCCAACCATACCCAAGTGACCGCCTGTTGTTAGGCGGAGGTAACCTCAAGACTTGAAATTCCACTCAACTCCTATAAATAGTTTTAACCAAGCAAAAACTTAGCGTTTTTGGTTTTGGAGGCGCCGACCAAGTAAAAACTATAGAGCTATCCTCCAATTGAGTGAAGTCGTAAACCTCTACTTTGTTATACCTCTATCATTTTAGCTCCTCTAATATGTAATATCTGAGCTGAGGGAGTTTGTGCGTTTTTTGCATTCCGATAATGGGGACTGTCTGTACTGCTGAAATGTTGCCAAATATTGTGAGAGTTTCCCGGATGGGCGACATTGACGAACATCTTGATCCCATTATACAATTGAACATATCAAAATTCCGACTTATCTGCCGGACTCATCAAATAGAAAATCTGGTAATTATGGACTTTTCACAAGCTTACCGAAACCGTACCACCATGGATTTGACCACTCCCGACGAGTAATTATTTTTGCGAAGATTAAAATGAGAAGGGAGTATTTGTTCTGGAATTGCCCTAAAAGTAGATCTGTACGTCAATGTCAATGTGCGTGGTGTGGATCATAAGCCAGCGAGCAAGTTGCACCTGTTGAGCACTCGGGCTCCGCTGGAGAGCGGATGACGGATGGCGATCGGCCATGTCGCTAAGCAGGACCACTCGTGTGCTACAATTAGCGTCTCCCGCTTGCTTAACTGCCACATTCTTGTGTCCTGCTTGTGGAGAACGCAGTGAGCGATTTGCCCGCAGCGCCAGACGAACCTGCGGCAAACCAGAGCCTCGTGCGAAAGAGCAGCCACCGCCTGAACTAAACCAAATCTACGCAAGAAGACCCAGTGGAGCGCGCTGTGCGTCTGTGAAGCTTGCGCGCGATGAGCTACGATTCGTTTTCGGACCATTCGAAGCAGATCAGCGACACCGTCTTCCGCATCTTGAGCTTGCGTGTTGAACCTCAAAATGGAGTTGAAGTTGTCAAGCCAGTGCTGGAAGAGCTCGAAGTCATGCGTCTCAGCTGCGCGTTGGGCGCGCTGTCCTCCGTGAGTATTGAAGAGTTCAAGCATGATATACTCGAAGCGCACGAGTTCGACGTGGAGTTTGCGCGCTTTTTGCGCAACGACGTGTTCCGTAGTGCTGTCGACCAAAACGCTCGAGACGACAGCTCTACACATCTGAAAGTGCTGAGCTTGTTTGGCAAGCAGAGCGAAGTCAAGAAAGAGCTGGCGCGTCTGGGCTGCTGGTCTGCTGAATGTGAAGACAATATGCGCGCGCTTGATCAAGGCATCTTCTGTGCAAAGGTGAGCACATCGGGGAGCAACACGTATGAACCGGTGCTGGTGCTGTTTGCATGGCTTCAAGATGGACTGTTTGAACCCCAGCATCTTCACGATATTGTGACGCACGTCTTGCGCTTCCTGACGTGCTTGTGCCCTGATGTCGTGTGCTGTCTGTTTGGTGTGGACGCCGTGAAGATGCAAGAGGTTATGTCGAGCGTGGCGTCAACTGGAATTGAAGATTGGAATTTGTACTCCGTCGCACTTCGGATAGAGAAGCAAGAAGATGAAAAGGACAAGGTGCGCTGCGAGCATGTACTGTTCATACCAAGCAGAAAGCGGCAAGATGCACTATATCTTCGTCTTGGACTGCTCGGGATCCATGTCGGGACGTCCATGGCAACAGCTGGTGGCGGTATACAAAGAGTTTATCTATAATCGTGTTGGTAATGGCGCGGTGTCTGATCTGGTGTCGGTGGTGACGTTCAGCCACACGGCGCAGATCATATATGAAGCGCAAGATATCTCGGTGATGCTCCAGGCTCACATCAACTATCGAGGAGGCGGGACCACTTTGCGAGGCTCCGCGCAGCAAGTAACGTGGTTTCGAGGAACCAGTTTGAGCAATACAAGCCGGCGCTTGTGTTCTTCTCCGACAGCCAGCCGACCCGAAGCTTGGCGATGAACCGGCGGCGCATATCCGGCAAATCTTTGCGAAGTACGATCTCAAGGCGTTCGTGGTTGGCTACGGCTTGATCAATTTGCCCATTCTCAAGCGCGTCGCTGACAAGTTGGGCGGCTTGTATCACAATGTGCTCGTGGGCACGGAGCTCAAGTCGACTTTCCAGACGATCTCGGCGTCGCTGGGCACGCGCGCGGGACTGGCGTTGACGAAGCCGCTGCACGAGTGCATGTGCTCGACCTGCCAGCACGACTTGGCAGCGGACGACATCGAGAAACTGCAACCGTGTGGCCACGCGCTCCACGCATCGTGCAAGAAGAAGCTATTGGAGCCCGCGCAGCAACAAGTGGCGTGTCCAATGTGCCGCAGCTCCGTCCAGTCGTGAAGATGCTACGAGTGCATTCAGTGGCGAAGGTGATATGATGTGATGTGGAGGTGCTGCACCCATCGAGCGACTCCTGTTTTCTAAGTCTTTTTCAAGTCGTCGTGTGCGTATTCCGAGTCATTGTTCACAGAGCTCTATGTGATCGTCAACATTTTGTTTTTCCAAGTTACTGGCTGTGGTGGCGAACGCTCATTCCTGGATTACTAGTAATGCCGACGAACGCGTGCAGTGGAGTGCGTTTGCGTTTGTTTGTGACGCTGGCTTTCTCGGTTTGTTTGGGAGTCTACCAGCCTTGTATGACGCAGGAGCCCAAACACTGGAAAAAAAGTGTCGCAACGTCGCACTTCAAGAGCGCTTCCCACACGTTTGCTTCCATTATCAGAAATGGAACCAGTCGACGAATGGTCGACGCTACATTTTGCAAATGGATGGATGGATGGATGGATATTTAGTGAGAGGCTAGTTCAGTTGGTACAATACCAAGGCTGTAAAGAACTGCAACGAGTCGAGAATGCGGTCGGCTGCAGACCAGAACCAGTGTGTGTGTGTTTGTGTGCACGTGTGGTGTGCTACTGGTGGATGAATGAGTCGAGTTCTGTGTGCAAATATGGTCGGTCAGTGAGATTCGTTCGTTCGTTCGTGTGCATTTCTGCACGATCCCCCAGTGCGAACGAAGCCAACCGCCTTCCATTCATTTCCATTCACGAGCCAAGACAAGAGCGCACGCAGTCATCCGTCGATCGCGTCGCATTTGATTCATTTGGGAGAGTGGCACTATCTATTCCTTCATGGACCAGAGGCGCCCGTCAACAGAACAGGACACCCAGCCAGCTAGTGATTCCAATCGAATCCGACCAGACGCTCGTTCCTTCGCTCTTTCTCGCGCGCGCGTCCGCTGATTGTTGTTGTCTGCGTGTGAGAAAAGAGGAGAGGAAGTCCACTCATCATCGCTTCCACACCTCACGTGGATAGCACAAGAAGATCTTGAGGGCGGATGGATGATGATACGAGAAGATCGATTGAGTGAGCGTCTGAGTGGGTGGGTGATCTGAGTCCATGCGCGTCCCACGACTGCAAGAGCACGGCCGACGGACGGCCGCACATGCACGCAACGCAGTCAGTCGAATTTCAAACGATATGCAAAGGCACGACGCTGTGATAGCTGGCGCGCAAAGAAAAGGAACGAACGGCCCTGCCACGTCAGAGAGAGCCGACCTTGGTGGCTTCCTCCTTCCTCTCTTCCTTCCTTCCTGCGCGCTTCATGGCTCACTGGCCAGCATGCGCGTCTATCAAACGTTCAAATTCGCTCGCTCATGAGGAACGGGTTCAAGGAGAGGGAGTGCTCGACGGATAGAGAGATCATGAGTGAGAATGGGAAGGACGGAACAGAGAGAAGTTGGTGTTGGCGTTGTATATTATACGATGATAGCACTTAAATAGGGAGCGCGCTGCTCCTGGAACGAACTCGTACTTGGATTTTCTCTCTCTCTCTCTCTCTCTCTCTCTTCTTGCTTCCCAACACTCAGAACTAATGATACAAACCATATCAAAAAAAAGTAAAAAAAGGCAAGCCGGAGGACACGATGAAGGACACGGAGGATGGAGGGATGGCTGACGTGACTGGCAGACCACATCGAGACCGAACTGGACAGGGTCGATCAGTTCAGGATGGACGCGATCGACGAGTACCGCGGCGTGCTCAGCTCCGGCAGCGACGGCGATGTGGGCGAACCCGCGGACGAAGAGAACGAGCTCGATGCCGAGCGCGCGCTGTTGCGGCTGCTGTTGGACGAGTTCTTGACCTGGGCCAGCGACAGCAGCGTCTCGACCACGTTCGGAGGCACCACCGCCGCCGCCTTCGACTCTAATGGTTGTTCTGGGGCTGGAGCGGATGAACCAGACGCTGAGGACGACGAAGACTCGGTGGCCGACACCTCCTCGCCCGCCGGAGGCTGCTCGGCGTTCTTGTTGTCAATGTGCACGGCACAGAAGCCGCCCTTCTTGGCGCGCGCAGAGCACCACGACAGGCTGCAGCGGCGGCCACCGCCATGGGAGTAGCACAGCCCGCCGCTCTCCGAAGAGCTCTTGCAGCCGTTGATGCGGCAGCGACGACCGCCGCCGTGGCGCTTGCACAGGTCGCGGCTCACCGCGCCGTTGTTGCAGCCGTCCATGCGGCAGCGGCGGCCGCCGCCGTGCGAGTAGCAGAAGCCGCGGCTGCGCGAGCTGTTCTTGCACATTGGGAAGTCGCACTTCTTGGGAAAGCAGTTACGCTTCGACAGCTTGTTCTCGTCCAGATCGTCGTCGTCCTCGCCGTCTTCACCGAGAGCTGGGGCGACGTACACCTCGTCGACCTCCTCGTGGCGGCGCTTCTTTGGGAGCAGGTCCAGCAGACCATTGGAGCTGGAGCTAGAGCTGGACGACTTCTTCTGCTGCTTGAGGCGGCGCTCGGCAACTGGCGCTGGGGTCTGCTGGACTGGCACTTGGAGCTGGTGCTGGCTCTTCATGACCATCGGACCGACGACCACCGGCGCTGGAGGATACGCCATCTTGTCGCTCTTGGACAGGATCGAGCGCAGTGGAGGGAACGCCGACTGGGACTGCTGGGACTGGGACGGGACCTGCACCTGCCACTTCTCGTGCGCCGAGATGACCGAGCCGAGCGCGCGCTGGGTCGGCGCCTTCACCATGAACTCGGGGCCGCGCGCGTAGCCGTACTGGTCGGCCGCTGGGTACCCGTTGTTGTTGCTGTTGCTATTGCTATTACTGCTGCTGAGTGGGCGACCGTAGGCGTCGTAGCCGCCGTGGTAAGCTGGGGACGCCGATGCCGACACGTACGGACCGCTGTGGCTGGCGTACGGGTGACTGCTGGAGGACGAGGCCGAGGCGCCGTTGCTGCCGCTGTTGTACATCATGGGGGAAGCCGCCGACATGGACGGCAGCAGCGGCAGGTGGGGTGTGTGGTCGCCGCCCAGAGCGCCGGACGAGCGCGCGGCGAGGACGGCGGGTGTTACATGACGCTGGTTGGTGGGCGGTGCCTGGTCGTGCAGCAGGAAGATCCACGTGCGCTCCTCGTGCTCGAGCTGTTCCTGCTGTTTGGTGCGCATGTTGTTGGTTTAGCTGAGCTGTCTGACCTGTTCTGAGAATGCCTGGAGATGGCAAAGTACTGATTTAACGACGTTGGCTCGCGGCTGGGTTTGGCTGCGGACGGGGTCGTGCGGACGGGGTCGAGTTCTGGGACGGAAGTGCGGATTTGCGGATGCGGACGAACGCGTCTGCTTCTCGACGTTTCCCTGTCGCTTGGTGTCTTTCAATCAATCGTCCGTGACGCTGGCTCTGGGGTTCTGCCGCTTTTGGAGGAGAAAACTAACTGGCCACGGAGCGAGTGATTCGGGAAATGACAGTCCAGAAAAAGAAAGAAAGCAAAGTCGAAACGCGAAGAGAGCGAGACACGCAAGCGAGCGAGTGAGTTGAGGCCGAGCCGAGCAAGACCCAGAACGAACGTCGTGAGTGGGTGGGTGGGAGCTGTTTGAAGCGAGCAGACGGGAGTGGAGAGGGACGGACGGACGAGAGAACGGGCGAGTGGGTTGGACTGCGGACTGCGGACTGCGGACGCGGCTGGCCGCAGCCAGGGGTTAATGAGTGTTTGCGAGCTGGGCTTCTCAAATCAAAATCTCAAGATCAAAAAGATGCATGCTGGAGGAGACGCACCCCAGGCGAGAGGAGACGGAGATGGGCACCACCACGGTTTTCGGAAAGAAAGAAAGAAAGCCAACAAGAGAGTGTGAACGACGATGGCGATCAAGTGAACCGTGCAAAACAAGCAAACAACAACAGCCAACATACATGCCGAGCAACAAACGTGCAAGAACAACCAAATCAAAGCTTGCTCTGTTTGTTCTCCCAGCATACAAAATGCTGTTGGTGTGTTTTCCCAAACAAACAAACAAGCAAGCAAACGCACGCAAAACCATCTGGGAGGAATTACAGAAAGAAATCAAAAAGATTGAAGCGATTTCGTTTGTTCTTTTTCGTCGTTCATTTTGCAGAGGTGGGTTGATTTTTGATTCCCGTCCGGAGTAGATCAGCAGCCGCGACGAGCATACAAAAAGCAAGTGGAAAGGCAGCAGGCGCAAAAGGGCTCCTGCAATTCATTTACATCTTTCAGATCTCCTGTCGGTAGACGCAGTCCCCATGTTGCAATTCGTTTGCTTAGTGTTGGAAATTCGTTCCCACACGACAACAAAACCGCAAAAAGAAAAAGAAAACGCAAATCCAAAGAGATAAAACTGGGCGAAACGGACGACGGTTTTCGACAGCTGATTGACGGACGAATCCATCAGCCAAGAAAACAAATAAAACTGGTTGGCAGCTACATTTGTTTTTGCACAGGGTATCTGTGTGAATATGGGCGACGAGATGTTATTATAGGGGTTATATTGGCCGGTTAATCTGGATCGACGGTTGGGCTTTTTGTGCTGGTCATTTTTATCACGACAATTGTCGCTTCGTTTGCTTTGTGGATTGGCCACACATTGCGCGCGTAAGGCGACGCGAAGCAGTCTGCCGTTGCAAAACACGACGGCAAGTTCAGCCTGCAAACCGATACAAGCCCTGATCATCCAAGAAAAATCGAAGGCGGATCCGGCGACGGGTTTCCGAAACTGGCACCGTCAATAGCAATCCCGATCTCCTGTTTTGTCCACCGCCGATGTTTCGACTGATTCGTTCAGTATGTATCTCAGTTAGTCAGCGGCTAGGGGACAGGACTAAAACGACACAATTTCTCCCTACGGTACTGCAGGCAAACTGTACTGTTGTTCAGTATTGAATTTTATACACTCGCCAAAGAATACGCGTCACACCCGTACCGTATCATCGGCGACGCCGTGGCGATCTTCCACTGAACCGATTTCACTGGACTCAAAGAGAGGCCTCTATTCAGAGCTGCTGTGATCTAAAATTCGCAACAGCCAATTTTTGCTTCTTTCAGCGATCAGGTGGTGAGGGTGTGGAGATCAAAAGCGATCAAACAAGTGGCGAACATTCGACTCACTTCCAGACTTTTCAGACCAGACCGATGTGGTGACTATCATGTAGCTCGAAGGAGTTTGCTTGAGCAAGCTCTGTAGTATTTCGCAAACGTGGTGTTTTGTTTGTAAAGCTTAGGTGAACAGTATGTCCTCGCATTGTTGAACGTCTGTGGCTTTTTCCTAACATTTACAAAAACTGCGCATGTTGCACGAATGTGATCCCTCCTTGT
This sequence comes from Globisporangium irregulare, assembly GCA_038051095.1. Lineage (NCBI taxonomy): Eukaryota > Oomycota > Peronosporomycetes > Pythiales > Pythiaceae > Globisporangium > Globisporangium irregulare. The sequence goes on from JALBZZ010000127.1 coordinate 9,059, forward strand.
GACTTGTCTCTGATTGATGTGTCTGCACCGCCGTCAGCCAGCTATCTGCTGCACCTAGAAACCAAGTGGCGCGTGCGTGCGTTCTTTGTGGTGCCCTCGCGCTGCTTTCGCGTAAGAAGCAAGCAAACCCCAACAAGCGACTGACGCAAAACCCATGTGCACGATGAATCAATCCCTTCCATTCGTCCCACCATCATTCTTATCCAGGCACACGGGTCTTGACTTGTCCGAAGCAAGAATCACAACAAATATCATGAAGAGCCACGATCAGAAGATGGTGGTCGCGTCTGCTGGCTGCTGTTGTTACGTATTTCCGATGCAAAAGTTCAGTTTTTTGTGTTGGCTCGCAAAGTGGGATGATGTTGCAGCAAGCGGGTCTATCTCGGCAACTCGGCCGATCGTCGCCGTTTTCGGTTCAGCGTACGAGACAGCGGATGAGCGACGCAACTGAACCGAAAAGGCACAAGTGAATCCGCTGCCACCACCTGAGAGCCTTCTTCTGTTTCATTTGTTCGCAACAATAACATCGGCGCTCGACGCGCTCAGCTCTCTCTCTCTCTCTCTCTCTCTCTCTCTCTCTCTTGAGTGTGTTCTGTTGCTCAGGAGAAAATGATGGTGGCGGTGGTTGTACACAATGTGTGATATCGAGTTCAACCGACCCCCAGCAAGAAAACACACGTTTGACAAACAACACACAACAAGCCGCCAACCAGCTGGCGATGACAAGCCGCAGATGACAAAAGCCACACATGACACACTTGCAAATCGCACGCGCAACCTTCAACAAGCGCAAATTGACAAGCAAGCAACCCTGAGAACCCCTTATGTGTTGTTTTGGTTGTTTTGGTTGTTTACGGCCGAGATACCTTTTCGGATAGGGCTCTCCAAGCAGGATGGACTTCAACGACAAAGGTAAAATCGCAACAAGTCGAGATTTTTCATATGCATGGGGGGGCGCAATCCTTTTACGGGTTCCGATGCTCTTGTTTACAAGAGGCTCCAGCATGTGTGTGCAGGACAAATCGATTTGTAATGGAGCCTGTGTTGTTGTTATTGTTGTTGCTGTGCAGAGAGGAGGGGGGTTGTGCACAAAAGGGTGCTCGGAAGAACAAGTGTTTATTGTTGCAAATGCGGCAAATGCGGCAAATGCGATCAGAATGAACACACGGGCCGCAAAAGTGGACACGATTGCGGCTTGCGACTTGACAGTAAGCGCAGGAGTGTGTGTGTGTTTGCTGGTCGGTCGGCCGGCCGGTCGTCGTGTTCGTGGTCTGTTGCGTCGCTCGCATCCATCTCCTCAAGATTCAAGCTTCACCCGATAAACCTCTCCTCTGTAGAAATCAATAGCCTCTATGAAACGGGTTGCTGATTTAATAAAAATGCAGAATCTCCAACAACATCCAAGTATCTACCTCTTTACCTGAAACTAGAGGCAGAATCGCCTCTCCATCCCGGCTTGCCTATGTGCACCGTCAACCTTCGCATGCGTTCCTCCGCTTGCTTCCGTCTGCACATTTCTAGTCAGCTCGCACTCTTTTGTGCTGCGTCCGCGGTGCAAAGTGCACACATCAAGTTGCCCCGCCTGGCTGCTTTTACGAGCTGCTGCTGCCGTCGCATGCAAACAAGTGGATAAGAAACGAGCAGCCCCACACAACCAACCAACCACTTGCTTGGGCGTCCACAAACAAAGTGTAGCCACGCAAGTCCGTTTGCAGTTTGCTGTTGTGTGTGTGGCATCATCCATCTTCAAGCTGCAGACGACGCGTGCTCTCGCTCTCATCCGTCTGCAGAGGGGAATCCAAATGCTCGCTCCGTCGCTTCTGAATTTGTCGCCGACATCGTTTGGTGGTGGCGTCACGTGTCAGATGCATGTGCATGCCATGCTGCGGATTTTCGGAAGCGGGAGTGCAAATTTTCAAGACACGAAGGAAGGAAAGAGGAGTTGGGCTCGCAATGTGGATTCACTTTCGCTTTGAAAGTGAACATGCGCACATGTTCTATTTCTTTTTTCGAGCGTCTTTGTGTTTGTGATACAAGTCCTGCGAAATGTAGACGCCACTCGCCAAGCGCTGACTTGCTGAAGAGTGCAGCCAGCGACCTTGCGCTGGCAACAGACAAGTTTGGCTGGCGGTTCACAAACCAACCTTGGCTGTTGGTGTTGTGCTCGCTTGTCGACCTTCCAACTTGTGGTGCACAACAACTTTTGATGAGTCCTCTCGTTATCAAACAAGCAAACAAACAAGAAAACAGAAACCACACAGCACAGAGCAACGGCTTTTGTGTATTGCTTTGTTTGGATCTCGTTTCATTTGAAGCGCATTGTGAGACCTGTGAGGTCTCACAGTGGGTGTTGAATGGTTGCTGGCTCGGAGGAGGAGGCGATCTTGAGCCGGTCAGGTGAGCAAGAGCAAGATATGAATCAAGGCAAGGATCTCGAGACAGTTCATCCACCCACCAGGCTCATCGTGAGGGGAGCTCCTCCAGCTTTCTTCTTCATGCACCAGAAACTCCACCTCATTGCACAAACATGGTGGACTTCATGCAACACTTTGCGGTTTGGTCCATCTGAGTTTCTCTTTTTACAACCCCCTTTATTGCGTATCGAGCCTTTATACGCAGTATGAAGTACCATAAATAAAGAGTAATGCATCAATGGAAAAACTATTTGATTACCTTTTTATATTGACTTCGATCAAGTGAGCCCAAATTCTGCTGTCTGCCACAACAAATCCACCGCCATGCTCCAAAGCTCGCCGAACCAAGAGAAGTGGGAGCTCATGGAGATCTTTTGCCAAGTTTCTGGGTGGGGTTCACATGTCACAAGCTCTCCACAATTTGCAAACCAAGGCCGGCCAGACACGTTGCCTCCGGGCGCATTTTGGATCCCGCTCCGGCAAAAATGAACAAAGAGAGCGGGATCTCAGGACTCTCACTCGCGAGGTCCTCCTGTGCATCAGGCTCTTGCCCACGCACCGCTGGATGAGTGTGGGAAGGAAGGAAGGAACTGTCTGCGGCTCCAAATCTCCCGAGGCTCTTTATCACTTTTGCTCTCTCTGCTTGTGTGGTGATTGCAACACTGATCGGCGGCTGACTGGCGGGGCAGCGCCCTGTTTTGTAAATCATGATACGTAGTAGTGAATCAGCGAGCCTTTGGACATTTCATTTCGGCACCTCGTATCCACCCGAATCCGTATCTCTGGGCTGAGTGACTGACTGACTGGTGGTGATCGCACTCATCGTCACGGCTGCTCACGATTTGCACAGGACGAATGGATTCGTCCGCGGAATCGATCAAATCAGCTAATTTCATTGTATTGGACAGACTTGTAGCCGAGGAGCTCCGTGGAGTGCAACGCACTGACCACCAGCGAGCGAGTGCCATTATTGCTGAGCTCCATTGCTACATGCCAATTTTGTTTGAACAACGCCAGCCAGCGAAGCCAAAACAAAACGTCTGAAGGGATCAGTTGAAGCTGAACCTCTTGCTCGTTTCGGGTGATCACTGGCGGAGACTGCAATCACTGCTGCTCGTTTATGTGTCCCACACCAATCAATCGACTGACTGAACCAGAGAGCGAGCGACTGAACTACTACTGAGTACCGTAACTGGCTCTGCTTTGTACACTCTTTTGTGCACCGGCGCAGACAAGATGCGCATCGATGGCTCGTTTCTGCTCGCAGTGTCCCCTATGTATAGCCTCTATTGAAATATGCTGCCTGCCGGTGCTTCGGCTTCGCGTTTTTGGCTCGGACTCACTATGAGTGTGTGCGGCTGGGTTTGTCTCTCAAATTTCCAACGGCAACTAACAGCAGCATGAGCTGAGCATGAGCATGAGTGTGTGCATTGTGTTTGCGCAATTGCAGTGCGAGCTCTCTCTCTCTTTCGGAACACTTTGGTTCCATTCTTGAGAACACGTTTTGATCCATCTCATCACCAATAGAGAAGACTGGATCCTCATTCGCCCCTCCCTCTTCAGGATTCACTGTCTTTTCATTCATAAACAATCACCCTGATGATGGAAACGGCGATGACGCCTGCGGACGAACTGATGTTTGGAGGGAGCCTCTGACCTCCGACTGGAGATCTGTTCTGAGAGGGATGAGGAACACCGGATGTGTCCTCGCGAGGGTGGAATGTGGTCAGCGCGGCACTGGCCACAGTTCCACTCCAGTTCGATCGCCATAAATCACTCACTCATCGGCCTGTCAACTCATCCAAGCAAGCACTCACTCATATCCGGGCTCTGGTCTTTGAATAGGTCTAAAACCGTAATTTAGTTATGCTAGACATTACATATATGTAACTTTAGAACAAAAATGGTTATTTATACGCTAAACTAAAATTATTGTACTGTTTGTGTAGATCATGCAAAAGTAGATGCTATATAGACTATTCCCATCAAATCGCTCTCACAGCGGTTTCCTCTTAGTAGAAAATTTCGAAAGCGTGGGTGTTGGATAATGGAGCTCGTTCTTTTCCTCACGAAAATCGAGCTGAGTCTCTACATTTAGAGAAAGGATCTTTTCAAAATGAGAAAAAAAAGTGGCTGTCCGTTTGTGTGCTTTTTTGTATGGGTTCTGTCTGTATGGACAGCTAAACCAGAGAGTTTGGACAGCTCGCCCAGATTTTCGCGACCGGCAAATACGCAGAACCCAGCTCAGTCGCCTGCGAGAGCTCTTGTCTCTGGAGAGAGGCTCGACCAACCACACGCGAGAGCGAGAAAGAGCACCGCGCAGCATCCCCCACTGCTGCCATCACCAGCACCGCCAGCAGCGCCACCGCGCGAACTCCATTCGCGTGAGCGTCTTTTCCCTCCTGTGGGGCGCTCGCAGTGCTTGAGAAAGGAAGCAAATCGCCAAATAAGTCTGAGAAAGGTGGCGAGTGAGTGAGGAGTAAGTGAGGAGTAAGTGAGGAGTAAGTGAGGAGTGAGTGTGCGCGCGACCAACAACACGAGCGCACTAGCCATCACACTTTCACTTGCGACGAAGGAGAGATCAGAGAGGGGCAGGCAATAGCGAGTGACACGCACACAAGCACGACGGCGCACCTTAATCTGAACGCGAGTAGTGCGGCGCCGGCGACGACGACGACACTGACGTTTCACACTCTGGACGAAGTGAGTCTCGCGAACGCCACGATGAACCGAAGCGTGCGGCCCGAGAACGTCGAGTTCACTGTCAAGGTGCGCACTATGTACCACGCCGTTGTACATGTAGCGAGAGAGAAGGAGAAGCGTCTCTTGATGGAAGATCCTCTCATTGCGGGGACGTTGACAATGGCTGGTTTGCTGATAATTGCTGCTCTTGTGACTGTGTGTGTGTGTGTGTGTGTGTGTGTGAATACAGGCAGCAGAGGACCTGATCTTGACGGGGAAAGAGCGCTCAATTGTGCGCGTGCCGGCGAACAACATGTATTCGTGCTTGATGCAGAAGACCCAGCGCTTCTCGTCGCTCTTCCGCCACTACAGCAAGCACCACGGCTTGCCCCGCGAATCGCTCGATTTCTTCTTCACGGTTCGTCGACATTTGTCCATGTGGAGTTGCTGAAAACCTTGGCTCTCACGTGCTGTTGCTGTTTGTGGTGTCTTTGTTTGTGCAGAACCGCTTGGACCCAGAGGATTCGCCAGAGTCTGTTCATCTGCAAAAGGTGTGACGAAAGTCGCTTTGGGATGCTCATGTTGTTGAAACTTGTGGCTGACAAAGACTGTTCTGCTCTGCTGTGTTTTGTCGAGTAGAATGACATCATCCTCGTGCGACGACGCGCTGTCCCTGTGACGATCTCGACGCCAACCCACAGCGACGAATCCTACTTTGCCACAATGAAGCAGCTGTTCCTGGTGAGTGTGTCTTTGCGGTGTCCTCGCTGTGGCAATTGGACGCCTGCTGACTTTTGTGTGTTGCCTCTTTTAGAGTGGAGACGGAAGCGACATCACGCTCGAAGTTGGACCGGAAAAGGAAATCATCCGCGCTCACCGCTTGATTCTCACGACGAGGTGCGAGATCTTCTACGCAATGTTCCGACCCGGCGCCATGCGCGAAAGCGAAGCTGGCGTGGTGCGCATCGAGGACCACAGTCCCGACATGGTGTCGAAGATGCTGGAGTTCATCTACACCAACCGAGTTGCCGACATCAACAAGCTGAGCTCGAACGTAAGTGTTGCTGTGTGCTTCAGCGAATACTGCTTTGATGCAAACTGAACTGACCTCGTGGATGTTATTTCGTGTTGCAGCAATTGATCGACCTCTTGACGCTGTCGGAGCAGTACCTTCTGCTGCCGCTGAAGCACCTTTGCGAAGTCGCCGCCCAAGATGTGCTCTCGATCAGCAATGTTGGTCGCTTTCTTTGTGCTGCTGAGAAGTTCAATGCTGCGTTTTTGAAAGAGTATTGCATCAGCTTCTTCGTTGACCACATGCAGGAGATCATTGAAGACGAGAATTTCCGAGACGAGATCGAGAGCTGTCCGTCGATTGCGCTGACAATACTCCGCGCCTCAGCTCGCACCATCGGATCGTCGCCGGAGCCTACTTCCAAGCGCAGAAGGCTGAACATGCCGTTTGACGAACCCGATTTCTGAAGATGCAACTCTGATGTCGACGCCTGCTTTCCTGATAGTATTTATATTCCTGTGTGTGTTTAGCCCTGTTGTGATTTGACACTGATTGCAATTGATTGCAGGCGGATTCAGCAAACCTTATCCTTTCGTTGTGCCAGTCAGCAGTAGTGCAGAAAGAACGTCATGTGGCTTTCAGCCCATGTAACTCAATATCATGTCATCCTTTTCGAGAATACCTGCGTTTGATTGCGTTCTACCCTTCGTGGCTTTCGAATGGGAAGCTTCCAAACTCCTCATTCCACTCGCGATAGAACTCTAGGTCCTTCACCGCCACGCTTGACCGAACCTGTTCAAACGAAGAAAGGAAATGGCGTGATGATTAGTGCAGACTTGCAAACTTGTTCGGTGGTTCATGACAAAAGCACTCACTCCTCGCAGCGCTGAAGTGAAATCATCGAGATTGATGGGTCGGACAGCATCAGCGTCCATCGTACGGATATCTTCGCAAGTTCGAATCGGCCCCATCGCAGCCTCAGTGCACAGCGCACGGACGTCAGCACCGGAGTAACCTGACATGCATACAGTACATTGTTGCTCTCGTCAGTGGGAGTTGGTTCTTGCAGCACGACTTGATCAGCGCTCAATGAATGCATTTCGTACCTTTGGTGGATTCAGCGACGAAAGTCTTGTTCTCGTCTGTAAGATCATGTCGGTTGTTTCGAAGAAGGCGGTTGATCATGTCCGATCTTGCTTCAAGCGAAGGCAACGGGATGTAAAGACGCTTCACAAATCGTCGGCGTGCTGCTTCGTCAAGCTCTTGTGGTCGGTTCGTGGCACCTACCAAAATCAATCATTTACGGTGAGCAGCGTGCTGTATCGAGACGTATTCTCCAATGTCACAGCGCATACGCACCGACAACGAGGATCACATCCTTCGCTTTTGTGCCAGCGCCGTCCAGCTGAACGAGAAACTCTGTTTTCATTCTTCTGCTTGCTTCGTTTTCTTCGGAGCTGCAATACCGTACAAATATATCGTTAGCGTACGCACACTCGTCAGGAAAGTCAAAATTGACGCGCACACTCGCCTTCGCTGTGTTAAAAGCGAGTCGATCTCGTCAATGAAAATAACGGATGGCTACAAAAGCGGAAACGAGAAATCTGTGAGTCATCATCAAAGAAAGCTCTCGGTTGACGCATCTCACCTGTTTGACAGCAGCAACGGCGAATAGCGTTCGAACTAGCTTCTCTCCTTCACCGATCTGCATCATAACTAAAATGAGTTCGTAGCTATACAAGGAAAACACACAAAGGTTGCACGTCATCCACGTACCCATTTGCTTGTCAGCGAACTTGCAGAGATACTGAAGAAAGTTGCGCCGGATTGGTTAGCGATGGCTTTTCCGATCAACGTTTTGCCCGTTCCTGGTGGCCCGAACAAAAGTAGACCTGACAAACACGCACCCACAGTCATTCCACTGTTGCATCAACAGCAGAGGAAAGGAAAGGGCTTTGAACAAACTCACCTTTCGGAAGGGCTCGCAGTCCTGTGAAGATGTCTGGGCGAGCCATGGGCCAAATTACTAGCTCATTCACGCATTTCTTCGCAAATCGAAGTCCAGCTGTGCATCGAGAAGGTACAATCAAAAAGTGTTCAACAAAATTCTAACAACTCCACAGAGCAATCAATCACATCCCGTTTGTCTTACCAATATCATCAAACGTGATTGGGTCGCCGTTGTCAACGATCTCCATCTCGATCTTCGCGATGAGCTCTGGGTCGCAGCTTTTAAGCCGAGGGTCGATGTCTTCATCTGGCTCAGCAGGTGACACTTGTTTGCTGCTATTCGAGCACGTCATGAACAACAATGAGTGCATTTGACGAGGAAAGCAGAATCACGCGCAAATACGTACTTCGCCCCGGAGTTACGCTGCTTCTTATCGTCACCACCCCCGCCACCAGTAGGTAGCACGAATGGCTTGTTCACACCTGAAGTATTGGAATCGTCTCCATTATTTTGCTTCGCACCAAACAAGAGGTTTTGATTGATTGGGTGGTAATTGCCTGGTCCAGGAGCCCTTCCGTTAGACCCTCCTCTTCCGCGCGAACTGCTTCCATAGCCGTCGTCGTCATATCCATCATCTTTGGCCTTGCCAGTCAAGCGATCGTGCTTGAAACAAAGAGAGAGAGAGAGAGAGAGAGAGAGAGAGAGAGAGAGAAGCGACACCGTAAGAAAAAAATTGCATTCGACTCTCATCACCATAAACATTTCAAAATGTCTTCGTACCTGCAGCTTTTCACTTGCGGTCGAGAACGGATTTCTGCTCGGCTGATTCCCTCGTACAGTCCCATATACATGTGGCGGTTCATCATCGCTGGGTGGGTCCGGTCTCTTCCGCAAGAAATCGCCAAGAGCAGGTTGCTGTTGCTTTGGAGAAAACAAATTACTGTTCGCTGATGGAGTCAGTGCCCGAGACTGTTGGTGTTGGTGCTGGAAACCATTTGGATCCCGCATTGCTACATTCGCTGCCCTGAGGCGGAAGTCCTGAGTGGTATTGAGCTGCTGGATACTGCTGTCTCTCTGCGCGTTGACGTGCGTTTGGGCATCATCTATGGTCGAGATGGAAGGCTGCAGCGGCACTTCAGTCTACACAACATTTATAAAACCATGCAGATTTCAGTTCACTGATGCACCTATGAATGCAAAAGTTCATAGCTCATCGCGTACAGCTCCGACGCTTACCTTGTCCTGAAATAAACCCGGATATCGCTGCTGAACCACTTCAAGCGACACGCTCTTTGCGCTCGCATCATGCTGCCAGCGCGTTCGGCATTCGGCGCGCCACTGTCTTCGCCGACCAGAGATCCGTTCCTCTTTCTCCTTCTTATCTTGCTGTCGGAGTTGCACTGCAGCACGCACATCACACAATAAAACAGCCACACATACCCGGCCGGAGAGAGAGAGCGGTCAGAATCGCTCGCAGCAACTTAGTGAGTAGCCAAGTCAGTTGTGCCAAAGCCACGTACACAGCTGCTCCAAGTGCAGTCGTTTGAGCGCTTCAAGCCCCGCGCGGTCACTCTCGGGAACTTGAGCGCTTTGCAGATGGCGCAGGATCTCGTTGTGTGTGTCGGCACTCTGCGGGTCGCCGTGCGCCTTCAGCAGCTCGTACTGCCGCGTCGCCATCGCTCCACTTCTTCCGCTTTTTCCGCTTTCCTTTTGATGATGATTTAGAAATTTGGCGCGCATATTTATTGAGTTATTGAGTTATTGTTGGAATATTTTTAGCGAAAGTATAATCAAAGTGGTAAATCTCGGATGAAATGTGGCACATTATCTCAGTGACTTTTTGCAAAATGAAGCTGGCAAATGAGGCGTCAGTCTGTCTGTCTGTGCTCGCACGATCTCTTCATGACGGACTCTCGCTTTCTCTATGATCGAGTTGAGGAACGCAGCGTGCGAGTGGAAGTGCCCTCTGCTTGCTTGGCTGCAGCGGTCGCAGCCACTAAACCGGCAACTGCACGTTGAGCTGCTTTTCGTCGGCGGCGAGGGTCCGCAGCGACTTCCAAAACGACTTCCGCATCGTCTTCGTCGCCGTCCTGCTCCTCTTTTTGAGCCTCTTTCCCCTTCTTCCCGCCACTGCCTTTGGATTTTCCTTTCTGAGAGGGATTTGCATCAGTTTTCCCATTCTTATGTTGCGGAGCATGCTCTTTTTTGGGTTTCTTGGTCGCTGGAGAGGCAGTCGGCGTGCTGCTGCTCGCATCGAGCGAGGTCTGATTCATCCAAATTATAGCAGAGATGGTCAGTCTTCAATTGCTCTCACAGATATTTCAACAAGTGCATTGCAGCTGCAGTAGGAATGCACACACAACACACCTTCTTTGAGCTCTTTGGTCCCCAATTGTACGGATCCGTCGAGCCCAATTTCCCGCCCAGCTTTGTAAACTGCTTGGCAAAGAAGTCATAGTCCGGCTTATCTTCAAACCCGGTCACTCGAATCTTCTTGAGCATGAGTTTCCATTCCGCAGGAAGTTTGCTGCACAGCTGGTCGACGGTTGTCGCTTTCTTCACTTCCGCACCCTCCGCGTCGCTCGACGCTTTTTGCCACGGCAGGCTGCCCAGCTGCAAGTAGACGAGCACATTCAGAAGCGCTTCAATGTCATCTCGTCTGCTAGGAGCTACAAAAAGAAGAAGAAGAGAGTGCACACACCAATCGCTCTACACGTCAATATCGTGACAATGAGATGCGATGAGAATGCTGACTGGAGTACTTACTGACGCCGGCATGGCAGTTCAGACTCAAAAACGTGGGGGTTCCGACAATGTTGCCCACTCTATGGTCCTTATGCTTGCCTGTGGCCATCACGTAGCGGTCTGAAATCCCGAAATCTAAGCAATAAACCTGCTCGAGGAGAACGTTGACATATGTGAGAAGAAAACCCAGCTATATCACATGGCAACAAAGCACACGTACTTTGCTCTCCTTGTCGGCGTCCACCATGAAGTTCTCAGGCTTGACGTCCACATAGATGATGTTGTTCACGTGCATGTGCTGGAGCGTGTCGAGGATCTCGACTCCCAAGCGCGCTGCAGTCACTGAAGGGATCGGCCCTTCCTCTTGAAGCACAGTTTCGAGCGTGCGTCCAAGGCGCTCAAGCACCAGAAAACGATAGCCCTGTCACCAGCAGCAACAATAACAACAGCCACATCACATTCTCTGTCGTCACTACTTGCCCGCATACACACATGCGAGCGTGCATCTAAACGAGTTCAGCATATCTCTTTACCTTGTCTTCGCCGTAGGCACCATCGGGGAGCCTGGGCACGCGCGCGTGGTCGCGCAAACTCGACTGGTAGACCAGGTACTCGGCGTAGAGCGCGTCGGCGTTGCGCTCCGCGGGCGTTTTCTTGCGCTTCTTGTTCTTCGCTTTTGCCGCCGGGATCTCCGGGATCGGGGACACCTTCATCACGAAGTGCACGCCTTTCCCAGCGCTCACGGGTTTCATCGGCTCCACTGCAAGCAAACAAAACCAAAAAACAGCAAAAAACAGCAGCAGCATAGATAGACGCAAGCAATCAACAACAAGCAGTTAGTCATCTCCATGTCGACGTACACATGCACAAGTTCACTGAATGCCACCGAATACGCGGGACTCGTCCTGCAGTGCGACAACGCACCTGCATACACATCACTGCAGGCGCCAGCGCCGAGCTTCTTGCCGAGCTTCCAGTTCTTGAGTATCAGCCCCTCCATGCCGCGCTCTTCGTTTCCTTTCCTGTCCTCTTTTTGGTTTGTGATGAGATTGTTGAGGCCTATTCCTGTCAAACAGCAGCAACAAATGTGCGTTTTGAGGCGTTTCTGTGAAAGATACCCCAAAATTGTGACCACTTGAAGCCACGAACGAAGAATTTACTAGTTTCTATTGGTTAAAAAGTAAAAATTGGAGAATGATAGCCAGGGACTGGCTAAAAATGATATACCCACGCACGTTGAAATGTGAGAATCACAAAATGCGAAAGTGGAAATAATGGAAAAGTACGGAGTATTTTGAAGTGATGATGCTCCTTACTTCCCGACTTTCACAGGCACAATTGAGAGACGATCACATGCAAAAGCAAAGCGCGAGCTCGCTCCACCAAACGACTCCATAGACATCTTTGGTGGTGCATTTGCCAAGTTAGAGACGCGCAACGGTCACGTTACTGCGCACATACTCCGAGCTGTTGGCACACACACACAGCCATCAATTGGAGCAAATCAAATGCGTCAGTGTGAAAACAACCGACCAACTTGGGAATGAGAAAAAGAAAATAGACGTACTTGATGTCCGCGAGACGCGCAGTGCCCGCGAAGAGCATGGCGTGCTTGAGCTCGTCGTTCAGGATGCGGAGCACACTCAGCACGCCCTCCTCACCGCTGTGCGAGAGTCCCCACAGCACAGGGCGACCGATGAACACCGCACGTGCACCCAGCGCCAGCGCCTATTTCACAAGCGGATAGATAGAACAGTGAGGACCACGGTCATTAGACACATGACGACAAAACACACACACGAAGACGAACCTTGAACACGTCGGTTCCGCGACGCACGCCTCCGTCCATGTACACTTCGGCGCGGCCCTTGACCGCCTCAATGATCTCAGGCAACGCTTCAATAGTCGACGACACGCCGTCGAGCTGACGCGCGCCGTGGTTCGATACGAGGATTGCCTCGCAGCCCATCTCGACTGCGAGCTTGGCATCTTCACCTGTGAGCACGCCCTTGACGACGACGGGGAGCTTCGTGATGCTCTTGAGCCATTTCACGTCCTCCCAGTTGAGCGTCAGGTCGAACAAGTTGCCCACGTACTGTGCGAGTCCCGAGTCCTTCAGGCTCTTGACGCCGTGTGCGTGCTCACCGCCGACGTGCGCAAAGTTCGCGAGTTCCAAGTGCTTTGGCAGGGAGAAGTGGTTGCGCACGTCCGGCTCGCGATGACCCAGCATCGGTGTGTCAACCGTGAGCACGATTGCCTTATAGCCAGCCTTCTCGGCGCGCAACACGAGGTCGTGCGTAAGCTTGCGGTCCTTGAACACGTACAGCTGGAACCAGCGCAGTCCGTCGCCATTGGATGCAGCAACATCCTACAGATTTCATAGCATCGTATGTTAGGTGAACACGGGTATTCACATGCAAAAGGCAAGTCAATAAGCAGACTGACGCACCTCAAGGTTCGTGGTCGAGATGGTGCTCAAAATGAAGCAGTTGCCGGTCTTGGCGGCGGCGCCACTGCTCGCAATCTCCCCGTCCGGGTGCGCCATGCGCTGCATCGCGGTCGGTGCAATGCACACCGGCGTGGTGATGCGCTGTCCGAGCACGGTCGTGGAGATGTCCATGTTGGACACGTCGCGCAGCACGCGTGGACGCAGCGTCAGGCGCTTGAACGCCTCGCGATTCTCGCGCAGCGACACCATGTCGTCGGCGCCAGACGCGTAATAGTCGTACGCGTTCTTGGGCAGGTACTCCTTGGCGTACGCTTCGAACTCGAGCACGTTGAGCGGCGTGCCGTCGCTTCCAGGGACGATCTTCATGGTGCTTGGGAGGAATGGATAGATGAATGGGTTGAGAGAAGAAGAGATGCACTTGAGCTCTTCGGTGCGAGTGCGTCAATGCGCTTTTGTCTTCTGGTCTGTCAATTGCGACTGGAGGGAACTGAGGTTCTTCAAGGAGCAGGACACATTGCGTGTACAAGATGACAAGATGGCATTCAAGGTTGTCATGACCTGCTGATCCTCGCATTCTTATCGCTACCGTTTTAAAATAACCATTACCTTTATAAACAATTATTTATAATTTTTACAGTAAATAACTCTTTTTAAATTATGAAGCATTGTAAGTAGCTGTTACAGAGAGATGAGCTGTGTTGCTCACACCAGCTGAACCACCTCGGGACCGGTTCGCCTTCATTTGCAAGTGAACCGGTCCGTCCAAATCGAGTTTTGGTTTCTTTTCTTTTTCTCTTCCAGAGCTGATTGGCCGAGTGCGAAAAGACTGGACCAAGAACGACGGCAGCGCAAAGGAACCAAAGCAAAGCAGCAAAGAGCGACTCACTCACGAGAGAAGCAAGCGCGCGTCAAGCAAGCAATCAGCCAAACCAAATAGGACGATCATGGGCGGCAAGGCTAAGTTCACCAAGCATACGGCCAAGGACCTGGCGGAACGACAGAGCCAGAAGAACAAGGGCGGCGGCGGCGCGGGCATCCAGACGCGTCTCGTGGCCAAGCTCAACTACACGTGCGATATCTGCATGGTACGTTCGCAGTCATATTCTCGTGTTAGCTATGTCTACGAGTTCATCATGCTTGTTGCGCGTGCACTGGTGTGGGGTATGCATTATGAGTCTCTTTTCTTGGTGACTGACGATGGTTTTGTGTGTGTTGTGTGGGATTCGTTTCTTTCACAGAGCGCTTCGCCGGACATCAAGTCGTACGAGGCGCACTATTTGAACAAGCACCCAAAGGCGACCTTCGACAAGGACGCGATGGTCAAGAAGGCTGAGGCTGCGCGTGCGGCCATGCTCGAGAAAGAGTCCAAGGTCGTCGCGGGCTCGCACCACAAGAAGAAGTAAAGCGCTTCTTTTTCTTCCCACTGTCCAGCAGCGCCTCATCATTATTCCAATCCGCCCTCTTAAGCTCTGACGACGCCTCCATTCAAGCCAACAGCAATGCATCCTCCTTTCGACCAACCGTGGCAGTTCTTCCCAGTAGGTGGTGGTTGGTGGATCAGTTCGCTAATGCTGCCATGAGTGTCGTCATCATGGGTATCATCGCGTGAGGACAACTACTCGGGACAGAGTTGCAGGAGAAAGCGAGAGCGAGAAGCTCTGCATCGAGTTTGCTTTTGTGTTTTTGTACTCTACCCTCACCTTAGCAGGAGTGCTTCGTAGTGATGATAACCAAGCAAGAAGGGCTCTATATTAACTAATAATGCATTCAAACTCACGTGAAAAAGTTTGCTCATTGCATCTTCAGTAGCAATCGATATTGAGACGTCTAGTGAGATGAGGTTGTGACCAAGGTGACCGAATATGTTCATTCAACCCACATGCATCCATGAGTTCATGAGTTGTTGGTGATGTCAACGAAGAGCTATTTGCGGATATTTCTGCACCAACTCGCTATGAAGTACGCATAGCGTCTCTTCTTCGACTCTTTGAAACACGTATATAAACCTCCTTGCGGATTTACTTGTTGAGTCTATCAACATGTTTTTACACTTCGTAAAAAAACAAATGTTGCGCACGCGTAATTACGCGCGAGGTTAACCACCACACCACTGGCGCCGCTCCTGTGAGGCACGCGCTTGCTTGCTTGCGTGCCCTCCTCCCCCCCCTTCGCCTGCTATTTGGATCCCAATACTTAAGGACCTTCCATTCCAGTCGCCATCCCCGCCATAGCCATGTTGTCCTCGTCCCGTGTCGCCCTCCGCTCGCTCGCGCGCCGCGCGTTCGCCACTGACGCCGCCGCCGCGTCGGCCACGCCGACCAAGGTCACGCTCAACCTGAACACGCCATACGAGTCGTTCTTCAAGAACGCGCAGGTGGACCTGGTGCAAATCCCAGGCCTCGTCGGCGAGTACGGTGTGACCGCGGGCCACACGCCGATCATCGCGCAGCTCAAGCCGGGCGTGATCAAGGTCCACGTCGAGCGCGAGAAGGACGTGCAGTCGTTCTTCACCCCGGGCGGCTTTGCGCTCACCCACGCCAACTCGGTCACCGACATCGCGTGCGTGGAACTCGTCAAGGTTGAAGACATTGACGCCTCGGCCGCGGAAGCCGGCTTGAACAAATACAAGGCCGCGCTCGCCACTGCCGCCGAAGGCTCGCAGGAAAAGATCGACGCCCAGATCGGCGTCGAGACCCACCAGGCCATGCTCTCGGCTCTGACCGGCAACTAGATCTGACGCACCCTCGCGCGTGTGTAATCGAGATGCAAGCAGATAAAAAGTATAGCGCCGACAGCCAGCAGCAGCAAATCGTCGTCATCACCACCGTCAGTTACCACTCCGATCCCGTTTGGTTCCTTCCGTCGTCGCGTGATATTTGGCAGCGAGAGAAAGCAGACTGAGGCAGATGAAGACAGTCGATGAGGATGAGGATGAGGATGATGCATATCCGCGTATGTGAACGAAATGAAACAAACAAAAATGAAGAATGCCAAGCATCTCAACCAATCCAGAGAAAGAGAGATAGAGAGAGAGACGATGGCGATGATGATGATGAAGAGAGAGAGAGAGAGAGAGAAAAAAAAAAGTGAGCGAATGAGGACACGATGTGCGCGCAGTGTGGAGCAGTAGACGGAGCGAATTCTTAACCGAGCATTCAATCTGAATAGCCGTCCATTCTGCGCCGCACTGCACTGCCCGCTTC
Source organism: Globisporangium irregulare (assembly GCA_038051095.1). NCBI lineage: Eukaryota > Oomycota > Peronosporomycetes > Pythiales > Pythiaceae > Globisporangium > Globisporangium irregulare. Next base: position 25,515 of record JALBZZ010000127.1, read on the forward strand.
CTCTCTCTTTTCTTTCTTCATTACACGTGCCTTCGTCTGGTCTGATCTGTCTGTCTGTTTATCATTCTGTCACTGTCGCTCTCTTCTTGAATGATCCGCATTTGACTCTTGAAGCGACGCCTTGGAAGAGACAGCGGCGCTTCGCATTTCGAGCTCTCTCTCAGCGTTGGATACGCTATCAGATCAGTCAGGCTGAACTGTGCCTGTCATTGCCGCATTTACACGTCCAGATCCAGCCAGAAGAAGACACAAACACCACCAGCAGTAGCAGCAGCGACAACTTGCTCCCTCGTCACCATGGCCGACATGGATGTGTCCACGGCTCGAGGCTCGCAGGTCATCAAGGTGGTTATGCCCACATACATCATGGCGCCGACCGAAGACGAGCGGTACGTATGGTGCAGTTCAATGAGCCACTCATGACAATGGTCCATGTTATCATTGGTTTAAGGAGTTGATCTTGAACGATCGCATGCATGTCCATCCATCTATCTCATAACGCAGGTTTCGCCGGAAGAAGACGTGCCACATCATCGCCGAGTGCCTCAAGCGCGAGCTGGACGGCAAGGAGTTTGACGAGGGCGACGCGAAAGCGTGGAGCGCGAGCATCGCGGACGCCGTCAAGGCGCGCATCCACGCCGAGTGCAGCGCGGCGCGCTACAAGATCGTCGTGCAGACGTTCATCGGCCAGCAGCGCCTGCAGGACGTGCGCATCACGTCGCGCTGTCTCTGGGACAACGACCACGACAACCACGCGTCTGCAGTCTTCAACAGCGTACGTCCATGCAAACTTATGTTCATTGGCTGAGGTGGTACTTCGAGCTATTGTTCCGCATCGTCACTCTGCTGTCATCGTGTGTGTTTTTGTATGCATGCAGCAACACATTTGGGCGACATGTGTGGTCTTTGGCTTCTACGCCGACTGACAATGGTCATGGAGCTTTGCACGGCGTTGCAGCTTTATACAAAAAGATGTCGGATACATACATTTCTATAAATTATTTCTCATGTTTTCCAGGCTTGTGTCTTGTTCATTCATTGTGCATTGCGTTCTTGTGGTGTCGCTTGTCTTGTTGATACTTGTTGTAGCTGCAAATCTTGTTTCTGCTTGTTTTTCTTGTCAGGATGGTCCTATTTCTTCTTCTTCTCTCTCTTTTTCTCTCTCTCTCTCTGTTGTGTCTTCTTCGTCATTCTCTCCAGGCAACAGGAGAGAGATGGATGGCAGGCGTTATATACTTTACACAAAAATCACACAACCAAAAACCTTTTCGCGGGCTAATGGGAATCCGGGGGCGATCCAGCTCGCTTCGTCCTCACTCCTCGCACGCGGTTACTGTCTTCTATGGGGTCAGCGTCAGTCACTTGACCGACACTTGCTATGCCGCGTTGAGCATCTCCCACGTGATCTGGAGGTCTAGGTCGCCCTCGTGTGAGCAGAGGTGGTCGAGGTTCGCGAGGATCAACTCCACTTCCAGACGCAGCTCGTTGATCTTTGGGTACGTGATGAACTTCATCGACTTGCCGTGGCACGCGTCCATCGCCTGCATCTTCACGTTGATCAGCGCCTCACGCTCCGTCGGGCCGTCGCCCAGTGAGATGATGTGGCGCGGGATCGACGACGCCTCTTCATCGTCGTACATCTCCCACACAGGGAACACTTCGTGGTTGAACGCCTCGATCTTCCATCGTCGTGGGCAGTCTGGGTACAAGTACTCGTATGTCGAGCGCGCAGACACGACCTTGATCTGCGTATTAAGGAATGAAATCACGCGCGGCATGAACAACGACGCCGAGAGCTCGACCCAGCCGGTCTCGGCAGCGGTCACGATCACCACGCGACCGTAGCTCAGCGCCTTCTCTAGCAACTGCACGACTGAGTTCTCTAGCTCCTTCAACTCTTCATGCACGTCCGCCGGGATCTCCGGCTTCTCGTTCACATACTTTGGGCACAGACCGAGCTTCGCGATCGCAGATGACGCCATCAGCGTGTCATCTTCATTATCCAAAAGGATAGCACCAATAATCAAACATAGATTGTGAGTTTCAATCGTGGATGAGTGGGTAGCGAGAGAGTGCACAGAAGCAGCTCACACAAGCATCCACTGGTGATGAACGAACGTACCCCAGTCAAAGAAGATGATTACGTTTTCCTCGTGCTTGTTCACGCCTGAAGACGACGAGGAGTTCGCCATCATCGCGTTGTTCGCCGCGACTTCGAACGCCGCATCCAGCGACAAGCTGTTGCAGCTGTCTTCCACGCACACGTCACCGCCGCTTCTGGTGTTTGGGGCCATGTCGCCTGTTGTGTAGCTTAGTTCTTGTAGGTCTTGGTGGCTTCAACTGCGTAGTACGTACAGTAGACCGGTCACAAGAGTGCTTCTCTTTGACGACGAGGATGACAACTCTTTTCGTCAACAAGAAAATATACCCGCTTGACACGTACGATCGCTCGACCGAGTGGTGGACAGATAGCTCAATCAATAAAGGCAGATGCGTATAGCGCACCGAGAGTATCCTATTGAGCAGTGACAGCTGCCAGCGATGGCTTCTTCAATGACTCGCGCGCGAGAGACTGAGAGACGAGTGGTTGGTTGAGTTGGTGGTTTTGGCTGCGGATGAATCAATCGATCGAGAGACGCCGCTGCGCAGGAGGGGAAGAGAAGGCGAGAGACACGCGGATGCACACGCTGCTGCTGCTACTGCTTGTCGCTTAATATGCGCACGCGTGGAGATCGGCCGAGAGTTATCGATCAATCGAGCGTGTGCTGCTTGTTTGCCGTGCGCTTCGGTTCCCCAACAAAACCAGAACTGACTAGAGTTGATGGCCTGCCGCACGCAAACGCACGCTCACGTCCGCCGACACCCGCTAACATCCCCTAACAAACACCCTTGGACACTTTCCAAGAGAGCGTGAGCGGCACTTGTTTGTTGTCTGTGCATCGCTTGTTTCCGCCAATCATCAACCAGAAAGGTCAATTTTTGTCCAATAAGAGGTAGGATTACTTGATCAAGACGGAGGAAAAAAGGGAGATGGGGATAGGGGAAGGCACTTTTTGCGCATTTGCCTCACTCACTCGCTCGCGCCTCTCGCTTTCTGTGATCTGTGAGCGTTGCTCTATGCCACTGCGAACTGCGAAGGAAGAGCTCAGTCAGTCAATCAAATAACCATCACCAAGGCTCTTGACTTGTTTGGTCCATGTTTGTGGTTTCGCCGTCATGATCGTGCTAATCAATATCCCCAAGACGTCTGTCCACACGCACGCTCACTATCGACTTTGGTCTCTATCCAAAACAAATCGTGATGCTCTTGATATTTTAGTGTCGTGACCAGAATTCAAGTGTTTCTAACAGTTTCACGATTTGATCTCTCTCCGGAACGTCCCACGCAAGTTCCAGTGCCAAAAATCAAAAATCGACGCGCGTTGAGACAGAATCAGAAGATCGAAAAGCCCACGAGACATGGTGTCGGGAAGAAACGCCTGCGGCTGAATATATGATGTTTGGAATCTTGGGTTTGTGGCTGGAGATTCGCGTCTATGCTTTCGCTTTTATATTTGTGGCCATGCCAACTTGGTTGTGTGGGCCAACCACATTGGCACCAAAATGCGTTTTGCATGAACACATTGGTGTTATTACAAGCTTTTAGCTTTGGTGAGACTTGTAGTGGTGTTGTGGTTGTTAATCCGCGTGCGAATCGTCCCACTGCGCCGATCCTCAGGAGCCGCGAGCTCCCGCGCGAGTCACTACGACGCCATGACCGATGCGTCAATCATGTCGCGCGGTTGTGCTGTGTGTGTCACTCCGTGTATCACAAACGGACACTCGCTGGCTGTCTGGATCTCTTGCTGACAGCTTCAATTGGGCAATTCTGATCTCTGGCTCTGGCTTCCCGGTCTGGAGTCTGGAGACGAGCGACCAGGAGCTCACTTACCACAACATGGCGCTCTATTGTATGTCTTCGTACCCTCGACGGCTCACTTCAGCCACTTCCAAACTGCTCCTGCTAACCAGTCAACGAGTGATCATAACCTTCGAATCCATTCGTCATTTGGGCCCTCTAAAATATATTATGGTGCTGTGTTTGTTGCTTCTCCCGCTTCTTCGCCCCATGATAGCAGCGGTGGTCATTCTCACCTGCAAGCAAGTACATGTGAATCTAGTTTCTGGGTCTATAAATTGTGTGAGTGGAGCGTTGACCTTGCACCAGCCAGCCCTCTACTCTTTCTCGCCGCGACGCCCGGCCGTGCGGTTCTTCGCGAGCTTGTTCGGGTTCACCTCGTCCCACTCGATGCCGATGATGCGGTTGAGGAACTTGCTTTCCTGCTGCTTCTCCGGCTGCTCGTTGCGCTCCTTGAAGATCGCGTAGCACGTCTTGCACACGCGCTTCGGATCGCGCACAGCGGCGCCGCGGCGCGTGCGACCTGGGAAGCCCATCGGGAACTTGTACATCTCAATCGACAGCGCACAGCAGTCCGAGCAGCAGAAGCGCCCGCAGTGCGTGCAGTTGCACTTGCGGTGCCCGAACTTGATCTTCTTGTTGCAGAGCATGCACTCCGAGCGCTCCTTCTCCGTGATGTACGTCGGCGGGAAGTAGATGTGCGACAGTAGCAGCTTCGTTGACTTGCGGTCCAGCTTCTCGAACACGTTCTTGCCGTCCGTGTCCTCGACGTCCATCTTCGCACCGGCCTTCACGAGCGCACCGGCGATCTGCAGCAAGCCGCTCCCAATGGCAGTGTGGATCACCGTGTGGCTCTCGTGCATGTCGTTCGGGTTCGCGCCAAACTTGAGCAGCATGCGCGGGATGATCACGCTGTCGTCGCGCGACGTGATCACCGAGATGATCAGCGGCGTCAGCTTGCGTGAGTTCTTCACGTTCGCGCTCGCGCCGTTCTCCAGCAGAATGTGCACCATCGCAGGCGTCTTGGTCGCGGCAAAGTGCAGCGCCGTGTTGCCCTTGTCGTCTTCCAGGTTCACCAGATCTTCCAGCGGCTTGAAGTGCTCCAGCACAACCTTCACAAGCGGCACATTGCCACTCTTCACGGCGAGGTGCAGACCCGTCTGGCCGTGGTTCGGCTCGCGGGTGATTAGTCCATCCGAGCCTTCCACGCGCAAGTGCTGCACGACGCCGCGGAGGTTGCCCTTGGCGCAGAGCTCGTGGAGCGTCCCGATCGGCTGGCTCTTCATCATTGGCTCAGCACCACCGTCCATCGTCATGCGGATCGATTCGCGCGGCAAACCGTCCGACTTGACTGGAGACGACGGCATGTTGCCGGCCGTGTTGCGCATGTCCGAAGGTTGCACCGGGAAGCCGTTCGGAGACTGCTCTTCCGGGTCCGAGTCGGCAAACTCGTTGACATTGTCAATAAACGCAATGCCAGTCGCTTCCGCCACTTCCGGTAACACCGGCACAGTGTTGGATCCGGTCTCGATCGAGTAGTGACCGAGCATCGCCACGCTCGAGCTGCTCTTTTGGCGCGTCTCGGGGAGCATGCTCTCGTCCACATGGTACGTGTTCTCATCGTACTTGTGCTCTTCGGTTTTCACAACAAATGCGTCGTCCTCCTCTTCGGCGAAATCTTCCGACACTCTAGTGTTCTGGATAGGCTTGCTCTCTTCTTTTTCTTCTTCCTCTTCATCGCTGCTGCTTTCGTCGTCAAAGCCCAGATCATTGGAGACAGAGCCCATCATCATGATCTCCTCCACTTCCTTCGACATTGCGTGATCCAGCGTTGAAGCGCTCTTAGTCTGCACTGGAGCGGTGACGATAGCCGGGGCTGCGACAGGCGCAGGCTCCGCCTTGGCCGGAGCTGGAGCAGGGGTATCAACAGCAGCAACAGCCACGGCAGTAGCAGCGGCCACCGCGACGGGCGCAGACTGCTCAATCGTTTTCTTCGTGCGCACTGGGCTGGCAGGCGGCGAGGCAGCCTTCGGCGAAGTCTTCGTCACAACCGCAGGCACAGCAGCAGCGGCAGCAGTAGCTGCAACAACGGGCTTCTTTTCGGTCTTGGCCAGAGTTGACTTTGGCGCTGCCACTGGCTCTGGCACAGGAGCTGGTGCGGCCGCACGAGGCTCCTTCTTCTGCTGCTGTTGCTGCGACACTGGCACAGGCACAGCTGGAGGAACAGTCGGTTTCTGCTGCTGCTGCTGAGCAGGAGGAGGCGATGGCAATTCGGTTGGGTGCTGGTACGGCACCGACGGACGCCCTTGCGACGAGTGCGTGGAAGCACGTCCCTGGGACGAGTGCGTGGACGCTCGGTTCTGCGTCGACGGTCGACCCTGTGAAGATTGGCGCTGATTTTGCGGCGGCTGTATGCCCTTGTTCGAGGCTCTTCCGGCGCTCGGAGGAGGCGCAGAGCCAGTCGGGCTCGTCGGGCCGTTGCTGCTCGTGACAACAAACTGGCTCACGCGAGGCACCGATGCGCGCGGCGGCATCTTGTCCATGTCCGGCGAGACCTTCTTAAAGCGCAGCGTCGCAGGCAAGTCGCACTCTTGCAGGAAGCCCACGACCTGGTCGAGCGTCATCTTGGTCGTGTCCGCCAAGTTGATCGAGAGCAGGATGTCGCCCGGACCAACGTTCTTGATGCCAAAAGGGAAGCCCTTGCCCGTGACGCGGCTCACCTGCACGCCCGTGTTCTCGGTCTCGAGCGTCGTGAGCGCGACACCCAAGTCGCCGCCTTCCCAGATCAGCTGGTACTCTATCATCTCGTCCGTGTCCGAGTCGACGACCGACTCGACGAAGCTGCCCACGAGGTCGGCGTACTCGGCGGCTTGCTGTTCCATCCACGCGGCCATGTTTGCTGTTAGTGGTGAGTGTTGCTTGGCACTTCTTGCGTGTGTTGTGTAGTTGATAAGGCGAGACAGGGAGAAAGGGAGGGGGTCTTTCTCTCTCGGCTCTTCTTGCTGGACGCGGATCTCACTTGCTGATCGCGCGTATTCTTAGATACCTGTCGACGCTTAATTTAGCAGACGCAGAGGTTGAATGCAGATAGATAGAGATGGAGGAGGAATGGAGGGGGGGGGGGTACGCTGCTGCTTCTGGTGGAGCGCGGAGCGTGGAGCGCGCGAGGCGTCGAGAGTACGGAGTGCGGAATGCGGTTGTGCTGCTTGCGCTAGACGGGAAAAGCCGTTGTGAGCGACTGACTGAAGGAAGCACGCGTTTGAATGGGCTATGGAGTGTGTGTGGCGTTCTTTGATCCAAGAGAAGGAAAGAAAACCATGTGCTTTGATTAGAAGCCCCCTCCCCCTCTGTAGTTTGCAAATTTTGAGACACGAGGGTAGGGTAGCAGTTGATTTACAAATTGGCGGGTTTGCTTGCTTCTGAGTTCTGCAAAATGAGTTGGAATCTGTTGTTTCAATCCCCTGCGTAAATCGAACCGAGTTTAGAGATGCCACCCGTCAATAGAAATTCTGAAGCGGGCACTTGGCCCATAGCAATTCTGAAGCAGTGAGTGGAGATCTTCAAAAGTATGCCAGTAGATGAATTGCGTGCATCAGCTGGAAGCAATACACAAACACATAAGGCTACCACAACACCTTCCACCCAAAAGCCAGGAAATCTTCTGTAGGTGTCGTTGGTTGTGATGCGCTCCATTGGCTGCTTCGACACCTACTCCACTCGAACCATTTCACATGCCAACTCCCAGCTAGACAGACTTCAATAGCAACTGGTCTTTGCTCGACTCGGAATTGCCAAAAAACAGTGTCCTGCTGTCGTTTGATGTTGAATCGAGTGGATCTTTTTTCGGCAACAACCGCGCGGCATTTCAAAATACCCCACACAAGCCAGCGTGGCGACAGACAGCAGATCATGGATAAATAGTCCAGGTGTCACAAATATTTCAAACAACGCAAGAGTTCTGACTCTCTTTATCAGAGTTATACATTTTACCTGATAGGCTTGCGCATGCCTTTCGAGCAGCGAATTTTTCAGCACCCACATGCATATCTGTGATGTTGGAAACCGCAGCAGCTGCCCAATTTTTCGCTACGAAGTGAACACCCTCGCGTTCACTATGGTGCTCTAACTCTAAGAGTACCATAATGTGCCTTTGCAGCATGTTTCATGCGTTGCGACCATCGATTTACGTTCAAAAGTCCAAAAGAGAGGACTCATACTACACTCTCTGGTTTGTTACTTACGTTTGCTTCGTGCATCTCTTGTCATTCGGCCCATCGTCAATTCGGTGGTGACGAAACGGGAATTGACTTGACTTGAGTATGTAGCCTTCTGACTCCTTGGACTGAACTCTTTGGAGTGAAAAAAAGAGCCAACAAAACACGATCTTTCAAAGGTTTGACACGCATGAAGCGAGCTCCTTGGAGCGATAGCTCTAATTGTGTAACGGCTCCTGGCGAATCCTATCCACCACATACTTTGCTATGAGATGATTGTCGCGGAGCTGATCGTGTGTGCAATCACATCCAAGATTATGGCGCCACTCCCTCTGGTTGCATGCAAACTCGGCATGTTGGACTTCTGCGATGCAACGTTTTGTTCTATTTGTTGCTAATTCATGAGTCAGTTTACATCACTCGTGACTGATCGCTGCAATCTTAGTTCGTCCGTCACTTTACCCTCAACCTTGCTTGGGAGTCGACACGTACACCACCGCTCTCTCTTTCTCTCTCTAATACCGGAGCTGTTGTTGCTGTTGCTGCTGCTGTGCGGAGAAATCGGAGATCCGCTCGAGGTTGCTCAGCAGCTGATCCAGTTCTTTCGCAGGCGCCGGGAAGGGCACACCGGACCGCTGCTGCTGAGATAGCACGCGACGACCAGACGACGGCGAGATGTTCTCTGGCGAGTTCGTCGTCGCAGCCGTCGTCGTGGTCGCGTTGCTCCGGGAAAAACTCTCGTTGGTGTCGTAGCTATTCTTTGGCTGTTGCTGGAGATGCTGACGAGGCTGCTGCTGCAGTGTTTGCGTCTGCTGTCGCTGCTGAAGCATTTGGATCGACCGTTGCAGCTTCGTGATCGCCGAGTTGCGCTCATTGAGGTCACGGAGAAGCGCCTTCTCATTCGAGAGCAGCACGGTACAGCGCTTCCGCTCGTTCTCCAGCTGATCCTGAATCGCTTCGATCTCTTCCACTAGCTCTGTAGTGTGTCCCTCCACAGTCGACTTCATTTGCTCCTGGCACTGCATCAGCAGTCGAACCCGCTTCACTGCTTCGTCACGCTGCTTCTGTACCACATCCTTCTCGCTGTGGATGTGCTCGATCGACTGGCGTAACGTGGTGATCTCGGATTGGTAGGACTCTGTCAACGACAAGGCTTCGCTCAGACGTCGCTTCAGATCCTGCACTGACTCGCTCTCTCTCGATGTGCTTCGGTTCACCCTGTTCAACTGATCCTCCAGGTGTCGGATTTTCTGCTTGTACGTCTTCACCTGCGTGCTCAACGCAACGAGATCGGTCTGGTCCACCTTGGACTGATTCGCCAGCGAAATGACTTTCTCGCCGAGCTCCAAGTTGCGCTTGCCAGCAGCTTCAATGCGACCAAATAGCTGTGTCATCTCCGTTTCCATCTGCTTGCGCTCTCGCAGCAGCTTTTTCTCGCGACTGCTTCGATCGTGACGAGCGCTCTCAACCGACTTTGCGGCATCTGCCAATTGCTCTTCGAGACGCGAGATCTCTTGCTTCAGGCGACTCGCCTCCTGCTTCCCTGCTACCAGCTCCAAATCTCTCTGCTGCACTTCTGACACCGAGGCTTGCACCTGCTCTTCACGCAGACTCAGTTCGCGATGAAGCGCATGGACCGTCGCCTCCAATGCTGATTTGTCCTCTTCAAGTGCCGAGATCTGAGTTCGAAGATCGCTCGCCTTGCGCGCTTCCGCTTCCATGCCTCGCTGCCACTGTGACCTCGTGTCTTCCAACTGATCCTCCCATGACGCCTTTTCTCGCTCGTAGAGAGCCAATTGCTTCTCGGCGCTCTTGAGCGCAGCGATGTCGTCTTCCTTCTCGCGCAGCTGGCGGTACAAGTCGTCGATCTTCGCATTAAGTCGAGAGCTCGTCCCCGTAGCTTCTATCCTGAATCGATCCAGCTCGTTGACCACCGACTGCCGTTGCATCTCGAGAGTAGCATTCTTCTTCTTGAGAGCCCCGACTTCCTTGTGCAGCTTCTCCAGCTCTTCGTACGCAGATGCAGCTCTTTCTTCATCATTCAGCAGCTCCTTGAAACCGAAATCAAGCTTCTCAGCGAGCGACGTTCGACAGTCTTGCAGTTGCTGGTACTTCATCCTCGCGTTCTCCAGTTCAAGCTCCAGGCTGCTGACTCTCTCACGAAGATGCACTAGCTCGAATGAAACCTGGTTGTTCTTCTCGTCTCGTTCGAGGATCTCGCCTTGTAATCGCTGGATGTACCGCTCTTTTTCAGAAATGCGGCCATTCAACGCAGAGATCTCTTGCGTCAACGACACCTTTTCGCTCGTCAATTCATCCTTCTCGTGCTTGAACTCATTGCGAAGCCGTTCTTTCAAATATGAGATCTCACTGCGAAGCGTCGAAACCATCACGCCATGGTCCTTTGACGACAGCCGAGATTTCGCTGATCGCAGCTCGGATCTCAACGTATCGAGCTCCTTTCGTTGGGACGACAGATCAACTTTGAGCGTTTCTTTCTCTCGCTGGAGCGTGGACACCAGTACTAGCAACTCCTGACGCTGAAACTCTCCGTCCTTTCGAGAATGGTCTTCAGACGCGAGCAGCTTCTCTCTCATAGAGAGTAAGTTCGACGCATTCTCCAGCTGGAGCTGCAGCTCCTTGACCTCATTTTGCTTCGCGCTGACCTCCAACTTTGAGGATGCGAGCTGCAAGCTGGAGTCTGCGAGCTGCTGCTTCAACTCTGCAATAACATCCTCTAGCTCTCGTCGTTTAGCGTCGAGGCTCTGGATCCTCAATGTAGTGGACTCAGTCTCGGACTTTTGTGCCAAGCTGGACTGCGTGAGCGCTTCAAGCTCCATGCGCAACCGCTGGTTCTCGGTACTCGCAGTCTGCAGGTTCTGGATGGTTTGCTGCGCCAAGTTGTTCTCGTCTACCAGTCGATCGTACTCCTGGCCCGTTATCCGCAGCTGTTGCTCCAATTCAAGACACCGTGTCTGCACCTCGGCTTCCTTGCGCTGCATCTTGAGCTCGAGCTGCTCGATCGCCTGACTGAATCCGGTGAGGCTGTGCTTCGCGTCTTTCAGCTGGTTCTCCGCATCGAATCGCGACCGCTCCATGCGCAGCTTCTCTTGCTCCCACACGCTCTGCTTCCCGCGCAGCGCATCGATCTGTTCGCCCAGCGTCCGGTTCTCCGCTGCTAACTGCACAAACGCCTGTGCTCTCGCATCCGCATCGTCACCTGTGGCGCTGGACTTCCTCGACACGTACTTGCGCAGCGTGTCGACCTCTTTCTTGTACCGCTCCTCGCGCTGGCGGTAGAACTCCACCTGGCAGCTCAGCGCCTCGATCGTGCTCTTCTGCTCCGCATGCAGCTGGTCCACTACCGAGCCGTAGAACGACGGGTCCTCGACGTACTTGCTGCCGACGCTGCCGCTGTGGCTCTGGTTGTTGTCGTTGCTGGCGTTGTTGTCGTCACTGGCGTTGTTGCCGAGTGCCACGTCACTGCCGGATAGCGGCATGTACGACAGCGGAGGCGCACTGCTCTGCACCATGGCGGTCGTTAGAGGAGCGTATTGGTGCGCTGGTGCTGGTGCGGATTGTGTGTTGGAGCTGCTCGCACGATTTTCTCTGCTCTAAAAAAAATTCCCGCCAAAAACCAGGTTTGAAGCGGTTGACAACAATTTGTGTAGAAGGTTTGCTACGTAACAATGATAATGCGGTTTTAAAAAACCAGGAAAGTTGCAAGGCATGTGACAGAGAGATTAACCTCATATTTCCGTATGATTTGAAAATACACGCAGCTCATTTTACAATCTGTTGATTGGCTTAAATAAAATTTTACATCTCAATTTCATCCAATAAATAGATCCTCCAAAGATTTATCTTTCCTGTTTAGGCAAATCAATCTTCGTCAATCCGTCATTTAACAGGTAAATTCACTCCGCAGGTTTGACCATAATTCAGTACTTTTGTGATCAAATTAAAGACCTCACATTCCGTTTCCAAGTAAACGTAAATTAACTCAGTACTTGATGTGATTCTTAGCCCAACTTGTTTGGGATTCGACTTTAATCTTGAAAAAAGAGGCAACCAGGGTTTACCACGAAAATCACATAATGTACATAGCACTGAGATGAGAGATTTAAAATCCATAATACTTACATTTAATTTAGCTTAAGCTCAAGCGAACTTAGGTGCAAAATACGATTGGGAAACTTATCAGCGCGTGCTCCACATCCACACCTGTGTGCTCTTGTGGAGCGCGCGTGTGTTACGAGAAAGTGCTTGTGGAGCGTGCGAGATCTACAAATGGACACCACGCAAAATCTCCACCCACCTCACCTCACACGCAAAGAAGCACCCGAGTGAGCAGACGCACACGCGCGAGAAGCAAGCTCGCCTCTTTCTTTCTATCAACCAGCAGAACAGCAGACATGGCGAGCACCGTGGAGGACGTCTCGAGCCTCAAGGAGCGCATCACGAGCCTCGAGGTGGAGGCCGAGAAGAAGGAGTCGCGCATCAAGGACCTGCAGCAGCAGGTGAAGAAAGCGGTGGATGCGAACGCCAAGAACCGCGAGCAGTTCTACATCACGACGGCGATCCACTACACGAACGGGCTGCCGCACATGGGCCACGCATACGAAAACATCACGTCCGACGTACTCGCGCGCTACCACCGCGTCTTTGGCCGCGACGTGTACTTCTTAACCGGCACGGACGAGCACGGCCAGAAGATCGCGCAGACCGCAGAGGCCGCCGGCATGACCCCCATGGAACTCTGCAACAAGTACGCGGGCATCTTCCAGCAGCTGACCAAGGACCTGAACATGTCGAATGATAACTTCGTTCGCACGACAAGCGACCAGCACAAGACGTTCGCGCAGTGGCTCTTCCAGCACGCGCTTGACAATGGCGACGTGTACTTGGGCACGTACGAGGGCTGGTACAACGTGCGCGAAGAGACGTTCGTGACGGAGACCGAGGCGCAACAGACTGACTACAAGGATCCTGCGACCGGCACACCGTTCAAGAAGATGCAGGAGAAGTCGTACTTCTTCAAGATGTCCAAGTACCACCAGCGCCTCGTGCAGCACTTCCACGACAACCCGGAGTTCCTGCAGCCCGAGGTGCGTCGCCAGGAGATCCTGCGCCGCCTGGAAGAGCCGCTACAGGACCTATCGGCGTCGCGCATGACGTTCTCGCACGGCATCCCGCTGCCGAACGACCCGGAGCACGTGATGTACGTCTGGTTCGACGCGCTCGCGAATTACCTGTCGGCTATCGGGTACCCGGAGCACGCGAACGCTAAGTACTGGCCTGCAAGCGTGCACATCATCGGCAAGGACATCACGTGGTTCCACTGCGTTATCTGGCCGTGCATCCTGATGAGCACGGGCATCCCGCTGCCTAAGCGCATCTTCGCGCACGGCTTTGTGAACGCCAAGGACGGCACGAAGATGAGCAAGAGCATCGGCAACGTTGTGGACCCGTACGACATGATCAACAAGTTCGGGCTCGACTCGTTCCGCTACTTCATCGCGCGCTCGGCGCGCTACGGCTTCGACATGCCGTTCTCCGAGGACGATTTGATCAACATCCACAATTCGGAGCTCGCGGACACGCTCGGCAACCTGGTGCACCGCGCAGTGAACATCTGCAAGAAGTACGCAAACGGGCTAATCCCGGACGCACCCACAGACGCGCCGTTCGACGTGTACTCGCTGCTGCACGAGTCCGAGATCGCGTACAAGGAGTACGCGCTGCAGAACGCCTGCTTCGCGATCGTGCACGCGCTCAAGGAGACCAACAAGTACCTGACGGAGAAGGAGCCGTGGCACATGAAGGAGGACGCACCGCGCCTCGTGGTCGTGCGCACGTGTCTGGAGGCGATCTACGTGATCGCGCACTTTCTGAGTCCGCTCATCCCGGGCGTCGCGGACAAGATCTTTGCGAAGCTCGGCACGGCGCCGGTGCTGCTCACGGAGCTGTCTCCAAACTACGACAACCTCAAGGTCGGCACGGAGGTGAGCGTGGGCGACATCCTGTTCAACAAGGTGCTGAGCGAAGAGGATGCCAAGAAGCAGAAGGAGGCTGCCGAGGCCAAGCTTGCGCCAAAGAAGACGCCAGCGGCGGAGAAGCCTGCGACGCCGCTCTTCGCGGCGCTTGACATCCGCGTGGGTGTGATCACGAAGGTGTGGGAGCACCCGGACTCGGAGAAGCTCTACTGCGAGGAGATCGACGTGGGCGAGAATGAGCCCAAGCAGATCGGCTCAGGGCTGCGCGCGTTCTACTCGCTCGAGGAGATGCAGGGCCGTAAGGTGTTGGTGCTGCTGAACCTCAAACCGGCGAAGCTCGGCGGCTTCAAGTCGCACGGTATGGTGCTCTGCGCGTCCGACGAGGCGCACGAGCGCGTGGAATTCGTGGAGCCGCCTGCGGACGCACAGGTGGGCGAGCGTGTGTTTGTGGACTCGGAGAGTGGCGAGGCCCTGTCGGCCGCGCAGCTCAAGAAGCAGAAGGTGTGGGAGAAGTGCGCGCCACTGCTGCTCACGAACGAAGCGGGCGTCGCGACGTACAAGGGCCAGGAGATCAAGACCTCGGCCGGCGCATGCGCCGCCAAGAGCCTCGTCAAGGCTCACATCAACTAGAGCAAGTGCGTGGGAAATCAAACAACCGATCGCAAGGAGCAGATGCAGTAGCAAGTAGACAGTTGAGTGAGGGCCATAAGGGACTGAGTGGGCGGGTCCTGAGTGATTTTGCATGCGTGAGTGTCATCCATCGTGATCCAGCCAACCCCTTTCAATGGTTTTGTCAGGTTGCCCACTTCACAGTCACTAGATCATAAAACAAGCTGCTATTGCCGTATCACTGGCGAAGCCCATGACTTTTCCTTCAACAGGTCAACAAAGATGAAAGACAGATTTTCTCTATTGACAGCAGCACGCTATCTGGGACGTCCATACATACACACAAACACATGCGACTTCCGCGGATATCCAGCAATTCTCTCCGCGTCCTTTTCAAAACTGTGTGTCCGACATCCAGAGACGCACTTGGTGGCTTAGGCGTCTCCGCTGGTTCGGCAGCAGGCGGAAGCGGAGCCACTCGATGCTCGTGGACGTACGGATGCCGAGGTCGATCCTGGACGGCTCTTTCAGGTTCTCTTCCACTGCGTTGATGTCTGCCAACGGCGTCTTCGCCAGCACCACCTGTTTGCTCGCACCGCTTTCGCCGATGATGTACAGATGCCGATCCGACGAGAGAACAGTGACGAGTACGAGATCGCGGTCACGGTCGAGATCCCCGTCGATCAGGAGCTTTCGCATCAGATCTTCGTCGCTACCTTCTTCTGCTTGAAGCTGATCGAGTGGCGGGAGGTAGTGCAACCCATTTGGTTCGACAACGAGCAAGTTCTTGGACGGCGCAACCCAGATGCCGTGCGCATACACCACGTCTCGCACGACATCGGACAGTACCTTGAGCTTGTAGCGCAGGATCTCGTTGGGTCGAGCATCGAATCGTGACGCTGCCACATCGTCAAACGGCAGCAGTCTGTCGTCGCTCATGCCGCTTCCGTACAAAATCCCGTCTGTCGCCATCGACACCAAGGATGCCACGCCGCCCATGGGTCGTGCGACGATGCCGACCAAGCCCATGCCGACACCTCCAACTACATCGCCCAGCCGCGTCTCGAGCCCCTGCTGCTTGCGCTCTTTGTAGATTGCAATGGGCGTGGTGATGACCCCCGCGGCGGCACCGACGACACTCGAACCGAGCGAGCCAAGTCCATCCGCTAGCGCCGACGATAAATGCGTTGGACGCGTATAGTGGCGCTTCTTCAGCTGCTCGGATGGCAGCGTGAGCTGGTCCATCGTGCGCGAGATCGAGTACGAAAACCCGGACAACGAGGTCAGCGCTGCCGCGGTCGTGTGGCCAAAGAACGATGACACGCCTCCAACTACACCCTTGGTCAGCGTCCACGGGTTGTAGCCGTCTCTCGCGGCTGTGAGTGGGATCTCAAACAAGTCGCGCACGCCTGTGCCGACATTCCGGAAGAAGCCCCTGATAAACACGAATAGAAGACACAATTGCAAGTGAGGACACACATAGTGCGAGAAGAAGAGACTCGCATTGAACAATAAGAGAAGATAGACCACTTACGCTGGGTTTCCGAGGATGTTCAGGGACATGAGCAGCATCGGTGATCGGACGATAGCATCGGCGACATAATCGGCTGCCAGGTCCTTGTACAACTGGTCTGGGAACGCAAACACGTCGCGCATTTGCGCCGAGCCGAATCGTACGGGCGTGCCATCGAAACTGTTCAAGATCGGGATGGAAACCCGAGCAGTGACAGTCACTTCGATAGCTCCAAACTCCAATAACCCGATATATAGTCGTCGCTGGCTTGTCTTCTTCATCGCAGCGTACGACACGAGTACCCAGCTGCTTTTGTTGGCAGAGTCTATCGCTGCTGGTCGCACTGGGGGACGAGGCTGCGCAATGTTAGCTCCGGACATCGCATCGAGCAACGGCTGCGCAAAATCGTGGACGTAGGACAAAATCGCATCTTCCACCTGTGCACGAGTTACAAAGACAACAGAGTTAGTCAGCCACACCAAAAAACAGGTAGACCTTTGCATAAACTCATACCTGAAGAACTGCTGGAAGTGTTGTGAGCTCAATGCTGTGAAAGTAGGCAGGAATGAGCTCTCGCTCCCACGTGTCGACAAAGATCACCCGTCCAACCAGACAGTTCTCTTCTGTGAGCGGCATTTGCTTGTCCAGCAATCCGGAAACCACGTTCTTCAGCGCCGCGTGCTTGCTCATGAGCTCGAACTGCATGATCTCTCGCGCTGCGTGTCGTTCTTCATTCCCAGGAAACGACAGAATCACGGGGAAATTGCAGTCTTGCAGGAAATGGTCCAGCTCGAGGTCCTCGATCGAGATAAACAGCGTGCTGTAAGCTCGAACATGAGAGAGGTAGCCCAAGCGATCATTGTAGCGAGAGCTCTCGGGCGGATCAGCTGACGTTGAAAACACGACCGTCGCGCTTGAGCAACACAGTCGAAAGATCTCCGGGTACTGGATAAGTCCCCGCGCGTCCCGAACAGGATCAAACTCATCGCAGCAATGGAAGCGCAGCTCAGCGATCGAGATACAAATGCTCAACGATCGTGGGCGTTGTCGTCGTTTCACAAACTCTTGTGCTGCCGATGTCGCTTGCACTGATGATAAAGCGGAGCTGACAGGTGGTCCAGATGCTGCGATCGGCTTCTTCGCAAACGGATCTTCCAGACATGTCATGGATATGTACCACGTGCCCGCGCGTCGAGAGCACATCACTAAGAACGTTGGCGTTGGCGCCAACTCGCTGTCGGGACTCGAAAACGTGGCAAACTGAATCCCACCGACTTGCCAGAGCGTATTTGACCAGCCGAAAGCGGGGGAGCCAATTTGGAATCGGATTTTCTCATTCTCGTCGCCGTAGGTACTGCTGCTGTAAATCATCTGAGCCGAAGACGACGCGAGCCAATCTTTGAGCTGTTTCGCCTCAGCGGAGATATTTGCGTTATCTGCTTCGCTTAAGCTGGGTAGTGATCGGCTTTGGCACGCCTGCAACTTCCAATCGTACTCCATGTAGTGGTGTGCGCCAACTGCTTCCGGGAACGAGCGCGACGCCATCATTCGGAATCCCAGTTCGTGATCCCACTGATTGTGGATAATGACAGGACTTTGGCGGTCGACAAAGAAGAGCACATGGATGCAGTTCCCCACACGAGCCACGGTGTATGTTAGCATTCGGTGCTTTGAGCCTCGCTGTCGAACGAGGATTCGATGGCGACGGGTCAGTGTCGACGGTGTCGCGTACGTTTGATCTGCTTTCCCGCTGTGCACATGCTTCGCATCTCGAGTCTCCACAACCTCCACAATGCCGCTTGGAGTGATGAGCAACGGTAAGTCTGGTACCTTGATTGTGATCTCTTCAGTCCAGTCACTATCGTTATCATCGAGCGCGACTCGGAAAGTACAAGACAGTTTCGCAGGTTGAGACACTTTTGATGGATCGACGTCTTCGCTGGGTCGTCTCGAAAAAGTGGAGCTCAGCCACGACGCGACGTCCGATGTGAGACTCCGTTTCTTGAAATTAGACAGGCAAACAGGTGTGCACCAGGCGGCATTGTCTCCTGAGATCACCTGTGAAGAAATCAAGAAATCACACTGAGACTTTCACATTACCACCTGGCATCTAGAAAAAAAACGCAGTCTTACGTACCGCAGGTTCTTTTTCGCTCATGAGACTGCCGCCTTCGCTGTCCGTTGAAAGAAGCTTCAGTTTCACTCCCTGGTGATGCCAGCAAAGCGAGTCGTCAGAACGCGTCAGATTTTGAGCTACCACAGAGATGAGAAAGAGGAGAATAAACACATGTACCGTTGAGTTGAGCACCACCACTTGAGGGCAAATGAAGATTCGAATTCGTCCTCCGTCGTCCCTCTTCAACTCGACCAAGTAGGACCCTGCGAGCGAGAAGGCGCCAGCTTGCTGGAAGGAAATGATGCACGGCTTCACGTCTCCTTCTGTAGACAAACGGACTTGAGATGACCACTGCAACGCAGTCGTCGAGTCGTTCGATCTTGCTCCTGAATACAACGGATCTGGACAAACCCCGACCTCGAGCACGACAACTCTCTCCTTCGACGAGATCCCCACCTGGTGCTCTTTGCTCGCGGCGACTGAGATGCTCGATTGCTGCTTTGTTACTGGGCAGTTGATCCGAATGTCCATGGTCAGGTCTGTCAAATTCTGAACAATCGCGCCTCGCTCTGCGCGAATCCTAATGATTGGAGAATGACTGCCGTTTGCCTCAGATGCCATTGATACTCGGAAGCGCAGCACACCGAAATCGAAAAACTGATCAACATGATTTTCGTGGCTGCACAGAAGCGGAAACGTCCACTTTGCCTGGTCCTCTTGCTTCAATCGAGTGTCTCGAGCGAGCACTTCAACCTCTGACGCTTCAAAAGGATTAATCGATGACACCATCACTTCGCCCCCGAGTGCTTCAGCATCGATCAGAACCACAGAGTTCTGGATGAAAGAAAAAGTGACAGGTTTAGAACTTGTACATGTGATGGATATCACACAAGAGATACGACAAGCAAGCCCTTACCTTTTGCTTGAAGACGACCTGGATGCCAATGTCCGTGTTGTTCTCGATTGCGAGCGCTGGTAACAGCGTGAGCTCCATCCAAGCATACCTCTGTGCGAATTGGCGCTGAATTGGATCAAAATCGTTTGGTAGCACCGACTTGCACACTGCACGACATGCTTGCAGCCATCCAAAGAAATACGCTCCGTTTGGATCACCATTCCCCTCATCAGCCTTCAGAATCACAAACTGCTCCTTTGAGCCACGCACCGAGTTGTTGCTATTGGTATTGTATCTGCTGCCTGTTTGTTTTCGGTCATCCCGCACAGGGTCGTTGTGGGGTTGAACCAAGCCGAACTCAGCTGGCATCTCGTTGACAGTGAGCGGAGAGCTCCAAGCGCTCGCGCATCGGCTGATTCGAACCCTGAACACAGAATCCGCCATGATGTACGACGTGTTCTCATCGTGCCTTGAAGTCAGCGAAGCGTGTACGGACTCAGTGGGAGTGCGAGTCGATTGTGAGCGTGGCGCTTCCTCCTTTGCTGAGAAACCTTGTTCCTGTGGCGATGCATTCAGTTGTCCGCACTTGAACACCGCGTTTTTCTCGTCATTCAGCATCAAATGGACCGGAAACTCGCAAAGATTTCGGAAAATGATCGGCGGACGCAGCGTCACGACAGTTTGAAGCCCTCTCAGCTCGACGCATACCCAGAGAAACCCCGAGTCCTTGAAATACCTCCCAGTCACACAGTTCTCCTTGATCACACACGGATCGCTCCATACGGAATAAGAATCATCGGCAAGCTCCTGGTTTCCTTCACTTGTGTGCTCAATGTTGGCTGGAGTGACAGCATCCTCCTCCTTCTCGAGCGCGAACTCCATCCGGTAGTACGCGTTCGATGCCAAAGACAACCAGCTGTACGTCGCGCTCGACTTTGCTTTCACTTGAAGACATTCTGAAGTGCCTTCTTGGCGATACCAGATGTCTCGCTTGGCTTCATTGACCAAGGTGATTCGCATATCATGCAGCAGCAAATCTGTTGGCGCTATCTCGCCCCGTCGTGGCTCCGATACCAGGTCTTGGGGCTTCGCCGCGAGAATCTTGTCCATTGTCGAGAGGATCAGCATCGTGGTATGATTTAGATACAGCGCAACTGGGTCTACAACCGTGGACACGCCGAGCCCCTCTTTCGATGAGTGGATCATTCCATGGACACTGACTCGCGGAAGCACCGACACGTTGAGCAGCTGAGCGAAGTTCTGGACATACACCTGCAGCGAGGTGGAGACAGTCACATCAAGCTCTGGATTCTTCTCTCCGTACTTTGACAGCGACACCACCGTGTCCTTGAACCCCATCGAAATGACTTCGTGGGCGTAATCCATGAAGCTGATATGGCACAGGGAGACTCCGATCCGCGGAGTGTTGACACTCACCACTGCTCTCTGGAAAGCTTCTGTCGCCAGAGTCGAGTTGATGCGTATCGATGAGGCGAGCAGCGCATTCACAAGCAGGCGCTTTTGCTTATGCTGGAGAAATGGACCAATTCACAACAAACACACACAAATAATTCAGAATCAGAGTACCACAAAGCGGTAATACTAAAGTATACAAGGCACAGCACCTCTGCCTCTTTGTCAATGAAGATCGGGCTTCTCCATCTCAGCTCCCACTTGTCGGACGGCGGGGTGTCTTGGAGCTGCACTCTTCTTGTTGCACTCGCCAACTCGAGGAGCTTCGCATGGTACGCGTAGTCCTCCATATCTTCTTCAAACCATTGCGTCACAAAATCGCCAAAGCTTTCTGGCTCGTAGAGAGCCGACGCATCCAAGCGGTACCGACTGTTGGAGCTTGTTTCCCAGGGTACGAAGAATTCGCTGATGATCACAAAGCGGTTGCTCTGATAGTCCCAGCACCGAAGCTGGCAGAAGATATCACAGAGCCGTGCAGAGCTGCTCTCCTCGTTCGCGTTCCCGTGCCAGGTTGGCCACCCATTCGGCATTCCAGTGGGCGGAATCGGCACCGGGTTGGCGATGATTTCGTCAATCACTCGCGGGATGTAGTAGCACCAGCGCATCCCCATCCAGCTCATGGTCTTGTTCTCAAACACTGGGAGCGCTGACGAATCGGACGGCGATGGATCAGGACTCTCAACTTCCCACGGAAAATTGATTTCTTCGATAAACGATAGCAGATCGGCTTCGTCAATCTGCTCATAATTGTTGAATTGAATCTCGTCGATTTGCACCAGCGTCTTGGCTTGTTGTGTCTGCGAAAGCGCATCAGACGAGTTCCCTGTCTCGATGAAGAGCGATTCCGTGAGTACCAGCTCACCTGGCGCAGGATGACGCGCTTCAGCAACTCGGCGCAAGTAGTTGAAATCATCCGTCGACGAAGGCGCTTTCTGGACACCGTCGTCTTGACTGGGTAGTGCGTCGCCACCACTGCTAACTTGATTCGCGGGTGAACTGGGCTTACGGGATCCCTCTGCCTTCGCAGGTTGCACTGCGCCTAGGAGTGATACCATAGACTCGACTGAGTACGAAGAAATCTTCACCTCAACTGCACTGACCTCTCCCTGGAGGTTGATTCTGGAAAGAGGTGTGGCTAGGAGAACTTTCGAAGCGTCGCTATTGTTCGAACTCTCCCTTTTTTCAAGGACCTTGTTGATGTCACCAGTTACTCGGATGGTGCAGTCTTCGAGAAAGCGGAATCTGGCAGATCCGGAATTCAAATGCCTCGAAAAGTTCGCCCAGGTGCTTGCGATATGGCTTGGCAGCGACCCGACCGTACCGTAGCGGAACTCGATTCCAAGGATTGGTGTATCAGAGGACGTTTTCACTCCCATCTTTTCTAGGTTGAGCATGAAATCCGTCTCTTGCACGGAGAAATATCGATTCAGTTCATGCACTGCGTCGCCGCTTGATGTAAGCAGCTTGTGTCGATGATTCCAACCTTCCACTCCGATCCCCACATTTGCGAAAGTCTGTCCACATGTGACCCACACGCACGTAGCTGACTCTGGGGTCTTGTTCCGGTCAGTTCGTTCCCACAAGGAAATGACGCTTGGTGCTATCAGGATCTTCACCGTCGTCTTGCCTCTCGAAGTATACTGACCGTGCTCAGCAACGAGATCACCTCTGGGTGCACTGGACAGAGTCCTAAAAGCTCTGCTGGAGTAAACTGCTGAAGAGCTACACCGAAGAAACTGCTTGAGCTGCTCCAACAAGTGCACGGAAAGATGCAGCTGATATGCTTGCATGTCGAGGAATATCATGCGCTCTTTGTGGTCGAGGGAGCTCCATCGACCAGAGAGCAGTTTCTCCGGATAGTTGTCAGCCCCCAGCTGCCATAACGCGGGGTCCGAGTACGCACCAAACACAAGCTCCTCCCTTGTAGCTAGCGCGCCGTCGTTCTTTGAATGACCAGCTGCACAGCGGAAGCCTGCCACAACATTCTGAATCGAGAAATTTCCGGATCCATCTGAGCAATTGTGGAGAATGCTCATGCTTCCAACACGCACGTGGATCGAAGCCGTGGTGTTGGAGAGCGCGATTTCAACCCCATCGCTTGCGAATGTGTACACAACTTGAGAGTTTGGAGACGCAGCAATCAGTGTGGATCTCGTCGTCTTGTTGTCGAGTTCGGGGTCCAGTGTGCTCGTTCGCTTTGGTTTTTTCTGTGCTTTCAATACTGGAGACTGAAGTAGAGATCCAAGCGCCAGTAAAGCCCCCGAAATCCGCCCGATGACAACGTCATAATCCTGTTTCCGCACCTCGAGTCGCAACTTTGTGACCGCAAGCGCTGCGCGTCTTGGAGCCTTGTTCTCACCTCCGCCGGCTTCTTCGATGTCGACAGCAACGTTGAATGGCAGCAAGAACGTTTCGGACGCACAAACTTCAATTGCAGCTCCTTCAACCTGTTGCGACAGAAAATGCTCAAACGGCCCAGGTGGGTCGACCACACGGCTTTCTTGAATGTCGATGCGAGCGAAATCTACAACAGCACCATGGATCTTCCCGATCTTGCACCACAACCGAAGTTTTGATTCGCCCAGTCGTTGCGATGGAGGTCTTTGGCGCCGCGGCAGCTTGGTCGCATTGAAAGGAGGGTATCCTAATCCATCCAAACTGATTTCGTTCCAGGTCGAGCTCAGTACTGAAGTGGAATCGATCATGAGCATCGCATTCCCGGGGCTTACTGCGTGACTCGTTGCAAGCGCTTCGCTCAGTCCCTCACTTGGGAGGATGAGCCGGATCTGACCAGCAACAAGAGACAACTGGATGTCGTCAAGAGTTGCAGCGTTAGGCACGTTTTCTGCAGTGGTGACAATGGGTAGATCTGCGCTCGAGGCCTCAATCGCAGCATCTTCGTACAACAATGTGCCATCTGCATCATCTCCGGTACGAATTCTTGACGCAGACTTCCTGCCACCAAGTGCGTCCAGAAGCGCAGTTGCACAGTGCAAGCTTGATGTGGTGAGTGCCACGTCGATACTTTCAACTGACGCTGCAACGATATGCTGATGATCAGATGATTCACCATAGTTTCTGAGGAAGACCGCGAGCAGAGGACTTGGACGAGGATTATTTTGCGCTTTCGCCCTGTTCCAAGACGTCAACAGTGGGATCGCAGCAGGTTTTAAACTTGACGACGGTCTTCTTGGGCCACACTCAGACGTTCCAGAGCTGCTCACTTCCGTACGAAACACCTTGGCGATCTGGTTCGTCAGCTGCCAGGTGAGCATTGGTGACGGAATCAACGCTGAGGGCCGCTGGGATGTGGTAATACGAAATGCCTCCATGACACTGAGTAATTCCAAGTCATCAAGGCACAGCAGCGTTCCAAATAGACTGTGGTATGAGAGAGCGCTGAAGTCGCCAAATCTGGTTTTCTCAGCTCGCACTCGGTGATGAATCACTTCGTGGAGTCCGATGTCGCCAACAGATGCTTGGAAGTCTCTGAATACTCGATCGGTCGTGTGATCGACAGCGTTCTTGATTGGACGATAATTGCCGACTCGAATTGCAGCACTGGCATCGGTGACTCTACCATCGATCTCCACCAGAATAGGTATTAGCGTGTCGGAGCTGGAGTTGGTGCTGGTCTTGCGGATGTCACCACATAGCTTAACGCTGATGTCGTCAACCTGTGCTCCCATTTTGCATGACCACTGGTGCGATATTGAGCTGCTGCTCGTTGTTTGAATCACATTCTCATCGCCATTAGCAATCCTTCTGACGGATTTAGCATTGCGATTCGATCTGCGCATGGACGGAAGCTTGAGCAAGTAGTGAAGCTACACCATTTAAGAAAAGAAATGCACACAAAAGGTTGTCAGACGTGGAATACATATGAGCAGGTGCACAATGAACAACCAATCTTACCGTCAGACGCGAAAAGTTGGCGTAGACTTTCGAGACATGGACATCTCCTTCAACTGCGTGATGGTGCTGATCCTGATTCTTGTCCACTTGATGCATATACGCAACTTGACCGCTCAGTCCTTGGAGGACAAAGATGGGTCGCTCATCGAGAGCACTTCCGCTTTTGTTCGCCGCCGCCATCAATATTCGTAAATCGCCGCAGCTCCATGTCAATCGTGCTCTGCTGCCACTCATTGATTGTGCCAAGCTTGAGCTTTCCTCGGGTGATGACGAGATTGCTACTGCTGGAATGGCCGCGTCCACGAATTCATTCATGTGAACAAGACCCTCGCACGAAGAGAAGTTGACGACAATCCCCCAGTTTGTTGGAACGCGTAGTGCTGGGGTGTTTGATGCAGGTGCACGTGGAGGAGAAGGTTTCTTCTCGTGACTCTGCTCAAGCTGACGATACACCCGGCTCTTTTGCAAAGACTGCTGAATTCTCGAAACCCCTCCCGCTCCATTCACTAATCCTTTCAGGTTCGCTTCAAACTTCGCGATCTTTGCAGAGACCCGCAATCGGTACCTTGAAACTTGATCTGATTTCCTGACATTTGGCTCGGATACGAAGAGACTCGGCAGCAGTGGCACAAAACAGGATGCACCCGGAGTTTTCTGGTCGCTGAAAGAAAGAGAGAGGAATAGCTGCTCACCAACTGCGACAAATGGATTCGGTCCGCTGTGGAATTCGAGATAAAGCCGACTTGGATCGCGTTGTAGAAACGAGGACACTGACAGCGAGCCGATTTCTGCGACCAGAACCCGTTCGTTTAGCGATTCCAATCGCAACGAACTCGTTTGGGACAGTGACACTCGCACGCTGCCCACATCCAGTCGGAAAACCCTTGGACGCATCCTGCAACCGAAGACGGGATCATGAAGGAACGATTTGCCACCAATCGCACTCAATAATCCATCCGCTGCAACACATCCATGGAATACACTCTCATCGCTTGTCTTCATCATCACTCGGTCCACTTCAAGCGATGCCTTCTTTTTGCAGCCGCTTTCTTGTGCATCGCCACGCTTCATGTCATCGTTCACCGCCAGCTCGAGTCCGACTACTTGGACAACGGATTCAGCAAACTGCAAACCTCGCGGAGGCGTACAAGAAGCAGACAGCTCTCCAACACTGAGTAATTTTCGTACCGATGTACCGCCACGATTCGAGCCACAATACACCAAATCGCGAGCCAGAACAGTCAAGTTAGCGAACTGCTTTCGAGCATTGGACACCTCAACGCTTAGCTTGCTGAACGTAACCAGAACGGTGTCATCGACAGGTTGAGCGAAGTTGTTCACTGCTCCTTGTGTCCCCAGAGTCTCTTCGTCGCTTGGTCCAAGTTCTCCGCGCTTGCCCTTCTCATCCTTTTTGACGACATCCGACACAAAGTTGGACATCAACTCGATGACATCATTGTACCGGCATGGATCTAACGATGCGTCGGCTTGACCCAGCGACACGTCAAGCACTCGTAAAGGTCGATTGGGCACATCGTTTTCAGGTGTAGGAGCAGCGGTGCCCTTGATGGAACTCACGGCATTCTTGCCGCCTCTTGACGAAGAGACCCGCAATCGAACTGCAGAATGAACGCTGCGACGGCGAATGTCGTTGCTTCGACAAGAAGAGGACAGCGACTCGGCACCGCATGTGTGAAGCGTCTGGCGAGCTAAAAGTGCGAACAGCTGCGGTTGCAGTAGCTGCTGCATATTTTCGACAGCTCCGAGATCTGGACTGCGAAGTTGCTGGTACTCGCCTGCGATATCACCCAATGCCTCCTGCAGCTTCTCGGTGACTTGAATAGACACCGCGTGAGCTCGCGATGCACTCGTCAGCGCAAGCAAAAGAGCTTTTCTGTCCATAGTTCTCTCTTTCAAGCCGATTGACCTCGTAACGTCTTGACAAACTCTGTACAATGTCGACGTCGAACTGCAGGGAATACTCATCCCTTTCCAGACAATCGAGCATTCGCATGGCGCCTGGAAATCAAACTCTTTCTCCGTATCGGATGTCAATTCTAACGTCTTCCACACAGGAATCTCGGTGTCAAAACTCACTTTGACAAGCTCAAAGCTTCGCGTTTCTCGACGGTTCAGATGCCTCAACTCTTCTCCATAGAACGAGCTGATAAAGTACGGGTGAGAGACACAATTTGCAAACGCCACCGTGTCCACAGACCCCCACTGGAAGATTGGAGCATCGCCTTGCTTACCATCATTGGCGCCTTGGCTCGCGCTGGTGGCAGACAGCAACTCCACTCTTTCGATCTCAAACACCAAATCGGATCTCTTCTCGTCTCCTTGAACGGAGATACCTTCGAGCGCGACGTAATGCGATCGAAGTGTGCAGAGTGGCGTCGCAGGTCGCGAGATTCGAGACCTTGTCTTTTGGACTGGTACCCTCACTAGTCCCAGATTCGCTACTGGCACCAGCTCTTCCGTGATGATGACTGCGGAATCATCCGCTTCGTTGAGGTTGTCTTGACTCTCTTGAGGGTGTTTGCGAAGTGTGAGCGACACCGTTCGAATACAGAGTCGTAAACACGAGACCAACGAAAAGGGTCCTTCTTGAGCCTTGAGTGCTGTCTTTGCTGCAGCGTCCGCAGCCAACGTCGTGTTCACTCGCTTCAGTGCTTCCTTTGTCTCTGCGATAATCTCAGACTCAAGGTCATCTTCCTCATCATTCTCACTACCGCCGAGTACGTTCATGGCCCAGCCAATCCAGGACCCATTGCTGTTTGGCGCCTTCGAATCTTGCGCTTGGGCTTCTGCAAGCGGCCCACCTGGAACCACGTCTGGAACTTGAATAATTGGCTCTACGCTCTTCGTGGACGGCTTACCGGACGGCGGATCGGTGAGTAGCGGTGGAATAGTCTGAGATTCGTTCTCGTCGGAGCTCGATGTTTCTTTCCTTGACGATGCAATTCGCAAGAGCTGGGCGATCATTTGCAGCTGCCGATCACTGAGTGAGAACGTGAGCTCTCCGATGAAAACGTCCAACTCGTACATCGGTTTGACCTTGGAGCGATTGCATGAGTATAGAAAGAAGGGGTCGCACACGACTGACGGCCGAGTGGGAAGATCAAAGACCGATCCGCCCTCTGGGGCGCCACTGGTAACCGGAGCTGGGTTCGAATTCGTCTCAGGCACTGGAGCTACGGCTCGTGGCTTCACGAGAATTTTCGCTCGCGCGGACACCGATGTCCTCGCCAGCACGGGCACTTCGTACCCAACAACCTTCCGATATACGTCCGCGGTCTTGGAATCACTACGACCGCGTGTATACCGATCGAGGAAAATCGTCAGGTCTTTTGCATCGATTCTCTGTTGTCACATATGCATGCATGGGTCCGCATCAGTTTCAAGCAGTCTGAGCCGGTAGAACACACAAAAACTAGCATACCTAGTGTTTGCTTAGCAGCAAACTTACCTTGCAGATAGCTTGTGCCGGACCTTGGGGCTCTTCGAAGCTTCTCTTCCAGTCTTTCTCCGCACTCGCCGAATAAAAGTCTAGAGTCTATCCGCCGCAACACAAAGACAGACGCCAACATGCACAATGTCACTCAGAAGAACAATACTGAGTATCAAGGCAGACAACTCATGCTTACGCACCCCGAGTGCAACCGAGAGTACAATGTCGTCCTGCTCGTACTTTAGGACGAGATTGTTGACCTATACACGGAGAGCAACGACAAAGCTTTAAATAAGTACACGTACGAGAAGTTCACGACGCCAGGGAGCGCGATCATACCTGGATACTGATGTTGGCCAGGATTTTCTGCAGCGACTCGTGCAGCCAGCCTGATTTCGGCTGCTCAATCTTTGGCTCTGGTGCGGGAGGATCTTGCACTGATCTACATTCGCATGGCACATCGCAACCGTAGGGCATCAGCATGATGCCAAGACTAACACAAAGTGCGAGCTAGTTCATCTGATACGTTCATGCACACTCACTTTGCGTTTGCAGAAGAATTTGACGGTAGGTCACTTGAAGCAGTGCGCTGCGCGCGCCGTTCCGCGTCGCTGCGTGCGGTGAGGATCAGCTCAATCGTGTACAGCTTCACTTCAATCGGCTGTGACAGCAGCTGTGTCCACGGGATGTGAATGCGCAGCTCCTGTTTTACACAAACCAACGCATTTCATTCACACGATCACATACGTCAGTATCCAGACACCGATCCGTTCCTGGTCGAATGCATGCGCCAGGCGAATCCTACACAACCCCTCACCAAAAAACAGACAACGTACTCGAATGAATCCGCGCGAGAAATCGAACAAAGAAGGAATCTCCAAGCTTTCCTGTCATGAGTGCGTGGAGTATCCAGGACGCTGCACCAGTTAGACATACCCAAAAGCCACCGCATGCAGGCATACACTGCTGGTTCAAAAGCAATCCGCGGCGCCTGCCCGCGCACGCGCGTACGTGGCACGCTTTCGCCATTCTTACCATCAGCACATGACGCTTGATCTCGAGGTCGTTGAGCACCAGGTCGCCGCCGAAGAGCCCGAGCCCCTCGAGCTGGATGCCCTCGATGTACTTGCTCAGGTAGAACTGCAGGTTCTGCGCGATGTACCCGCGCAGCGGCGACGACAGGATGTCCAGCATCTCGGCGCGCGCGTTGTCAATTGCTCCGAGAGTCCTTTCCACTTTCCCTTTTTTCCACTGTCAAAAAAGGAAGCGCGTTAAATACGGGATTCGCCCTAAAACTTGACTTTCCCGTTTTCAAGACCCTCATTTTCCCGTAGCGAGCGCCATCAAACCATGGGTCAGCGCTTGATTATTGAATGTCCCGTAGAATCCCATTTCCAATACGATTTTTCTCCCGTACAAACATTTTAATGCGAGAATATGGTAGCTAGCCTCGATCGTTTGATTGGTCAAAATATTTACCATGCGCCTCTTTTCCTCCAGTAAAAACACGTAATGATTTTTTCGCTTTTTGCGAAATTACCATCCCTTGGGTGCTTAATGTTTTGTTGACGTACGCCAGTGTACAAATGCCTAGCTCAAAAGCGACACCAACGCCCAAGCCACAAACCGAAAGCTCGGGATGGAGCTCTTGGCCATATCGAAGGATTTAATCAATGTACTTACGCATAGTACCTGCGCGCTGAACTCGGGTCGTACAGCCCAAGAACTTGCTCGTTGATACCCAAGTGGGTTGCGCTATCTTCTGCCACCCCACCTACTGCGAACATTCAAACGCAGCGACGGAGACCTCGACCGTGCTTTCATCGATTAGGGAATACGCAAATCATTGGCGAATCCGGTGCAAACAAGAATGCGGTGCTGGTGAAGACACCGTTAGTGGACACCCAACGCAGTCGGAGAGAACCTGGAAGAACCGTCCAGGATCGACCTTGAGATATGCATGTCGACGCGCATCGAGTGGCTCCACATCCACCTGCTACCACACGCCAACGGAGACGCCCGAGCACGTGTCGAATAAAAGTGCCAATACTTTATTAGATACCTGCGATCGCTTTCATACCAGGAAGCACGAAGTACTCGTCCCAAGTTACAACATACAGGGTAGAAAACCAGGTGACGCTCTTCATGCTCGGTCCACCCCAGACCAAGCCCCCAACACCGGCTTTTCTGGACCACTCATGCGGACCCATCCATCCATTCATCCATCCTCCAATCAACAAAACAGCGTTATCGACGTCAAGGACGCGTGATCGTTCATGCACTCTGAGATGCGAAGTAGCATACATATCAGACCCCCCCCCCCTCACCACCACCAATTTACAACAGGCACATGCTTGCGATTGATGCTTGGATTGCATGCACATGCTTGCGGGCCGCGAGTTGCGGCGACAAATTTGCTGAGAACAGGCTGACAGCAACCTCCCAAAGTGATGTCATATCGAGCGTGCCATGCGCACAAACACTTGTGTTCACAGTCATTCAGTCATTTCCTCCAGAGACTCAGACCAGGGGACCTTGTTCGGATTCGGATGCATGCACGCGACAGGGCTCTTTATCCAACGAACAGAGAAGAAAAAGGACCACCGCTCTTTTGGGTGGGGGTGGCATTTGCGCACAGAAAGAGCGGATGCAAAGTGAGCGACGGGACGCTGGTCCAGGTCGCTCGCGGCAGGGCTGAAGGCTGCAAGCAGGCTGCAGGTTGCGGCCCAAACAATTTGGAGCTGAGAACGGATGTGTGGAAACCTACAAGCTCGAATGGTTTTCCCGTTCGAAAAACGGAGCGAGAAACTGTGCACTTTTGCCTGCTGTGAAACTGGCAAATCATTTCACGATGTCAGAAAAGATACGATTCTGTCAAGATTCAGCTGACAGGTTCCCCAAATCATCATCCCGTTCCAGACGATGAGGACGCGTATCAACACCGTAGGTCAGCTCTCTCTCTCGAGAACGTTGTTCTATGCTTTTCATGTTGCAGTAGAACGGATCAGTGTTTGTGCAGGTACACATTGACACTTTGGGTGTTGTATGGTGTAATGGATGGCACTTGTGGTGTGTATGTGTGTCAACCATCCCGCTTCAAGAGTTCAGCTCAAGGCTGGTGTGCATCGGAGACGACCGCGTCCCACTGTCGCGCCGGTCGCTCACTCAGACGAATGAAGATGCGCCGCCATTCTCGTTCCTGCGCAAGGCATTGGCGGTTCACGCAGACGAATCGAGGCGAATCCCGAGCGAATCTGGCACACCCACCGCGTCAGGGTAGAGGAAGTGTGCCATCACCCAGGACAGTACTCGGCTCGACTTTGATCTTAAGATTTGGCGGCGTATTAAAAAAGCGGATTGATGCCCTAGATTAATGACCGTTTGAGAGTGCAGAGAAATGACTGTACGCATTGCTGGGTTATATTTGCGGCGGTGGCGAATGCATGAGGGTACAACATTCTCTAGCTGCAAAAGCCCTCGGCTCACGAGGGTTTACGCATCGCGCGAGAACAGCCCGAAGCCCACGCTTGACACGCTGGCTGACACAGAAACGAGGTGTCGTTTCGTGCGCCCTGCCCCGTCTCTGCTCGTATTCGTCCATCTGATGCGTGTCAACGAAAGGGTCTTCTGGAGATGGGAGAAGGGACAAGGGAACGAGCAGGTCGTCGCGTCGAGTCGAGCGAATCCACTGCGCACCTCACGCCTCACATTTCACCCGCTGCTGCTGCTGTCGACGCCAGGGCCTCGTTCACTGCACTGCGCTGGGCCGTTGATCTCTTCATTCCTCAATTTGCCGTGAGCGAGCAGTCGACCTTCCTCCTCTCTTCTTCGTCAGAGAGAGAGACTTCTTCCTCCCCACTCGAGGCAGGTTACACCCAGGATGGTCGCGACTCCGACTCGTCTTGTCGCCTTCGTCGCATTGGCATGCCTGACCTTCCAGGACGCCGCGCACGCCGCATCGCTCGAGAGCAACCCCGTGACTCCGCTCGGTAACATCACGCCGCTGAACCACGATCACCCGGCGTTCAGCAACAAGCGCGCGAAGGATGCGCTGAAGCCCATTATCAAGGACGACCCCGTGCAAGATGCTATTCTCGCTGAAAGTGGCATCACGTCCGTGCCTGTCACTGGTGGCATCGATGTTGATGTGCCTGCTGGTGTCCACGCGCAGCGCGCTCGTGCGCTCGAGGGCAACAACATCTACCCTGATGACATCACTAGACTCGAGAACTACTTTGAGGCCCCGATGGAACGCAGCTTTGACGTGCTTAAGTCCAAGTACTCGAGCGCTGCGCGTGCGGCCGCGCCATGGCCGAGCTCGTACTGGCCGACCCACTTGGACGGCATCAATCAGCGCTGGAAAGCGGACGAAGCGAGTCCTGCAGAGAAGTACGCACTGGGCTTCAAGCGCGACGTCCAGGACTTCAAGGATACGATCTCGGCGAGCACCGGTGTGCTTTCGATGAGCGACAACCAGCCGTGCAAGTCGGACAGCGACTGCGCTGGGTCGAGTGACGGCAACACCTGCGGCATCCGTGAGGGCCAGACGCGCGGCTACTGCATGGCTGACTGGTACGGCATCTGCCACGCGTGGGCTCCAGCAGCTCTGAATGAGCCTGAGCCAAAGTGCGACGTAACACGAAACGGCGTTCTCTTCCACCCTTTCGACATCAAGGCTCTGCTCTCGCAGTTCTACGACGGCGCGGAGCTCGACACCGTGATGACGGGCGTGCGTTTCTGGGGACCAGACTCGATCAACGCGCAAGACAAGTACGGACGCTACGTTGGCCCAGATCGCCGCGACATTGGTGCGGGTTTCTTCCACATCGCGCTCACGAACGTCATGGGCAAGTACGCGAAGCCGATCGTCATGGACGTGGACAACACGGCGGCGGTCTGGAACATGCCGATCCGCTCGTACGAAGTGACCCGTTCGGACCTAGTCGACGTCGCGACGGGCTCGCTCGCTGAGTTCGGCACCGAGGATTACCCGTTCAACCCGGACGCCAAGTACTTAGTGTATACGACCACGAAGTTGAGTTGGATCGTGGAAGCCTACGAGGACGGTCCTCTGGTCTCGACTGGTCGTGTGGACGCATACACCCGCAGCAAAGACTATACGTACTTCTTGGAGCTGGATGCGCAGAAGAACATCATTGGTGGCGAGTGGCTCGGAGCGTCCAAGCAGGATCACATTGATTTCCTCTGGGTCGCTATTGGAAAGCCAGGACCAAACATGATCACCTCAGCCGGTATCTACTACAAGGAAGTTCGTCAACTGCTCGACGCGTCTATCTTGTGTGCTCCAATTACTTCGCCGACTCCTTCACCAACGACTGCTAAGCCAACCCCAGCGCCTGTTCCAGCACCAGTGACTCCAGCTCCAACGACTCAAGCGCCTACTCCAGCACCAGAGACGCCAGCTGGAGGCAAGCCATCACCAGCTCCAGAGACGCCAGCTGGAGGCAAGCCATCACCAGCTCCAGAGACGCCAGCTGGAG
>JALBZZ010000128.1:0-59070 GCA_038051095.1 Globisporangium irregulare
CCCCCCCCACCTCCTTCGGTTTGTTGTTTTTTGGCCCGCTTCCGGCCCCTCGGCCCCCCCGGTCCCTGCTTTCTCCCCCTCGTCCCCCCCCCCCCCCCCGCCCCGGGGGGGGGGGGCGGGGGGGCCGGGCGCCCCCCCCCCCCCCCCCTCCCCCCTCCTTCTCCGTCCTCCTGTCTTTCTCCCCTTCATTGCCATGTACGCCTCGCACCACCACTCGCATCAGCAGCAGCAGTCGCTGTCGGCGCTATACCCGCAGGCGCGCAAGCTCCAGTTCGAGCTCAAGATGCAGATGAGCTACTTGGACTCGGGGCGGCTGGGCGGCAAGACGAGCGACGAGCTGCAGGGCGAGGCGCGCGAGAATCTCAGCCAGCTGCAGCAGCTGCTCTGGCAGCTCGACTCGCTCGTGCAGGTCTATCCGAACCAAGCGGAGCGCGAGACGTGGGCCAAGTGAGTGCGCTTGTGTGTGCACCCAGCTTGATTAACTGCAAGCAAGTGAGTGTATTGAACTTTCGATGGTCACTTTTGTTATTATGGCGATCATTAGGAAGCTACAGCAGCTACGCAACGAGACGCAGGCGATCGGCAACACGCTGGAACAGCACATCTACAGCGTGAGCAGACGGGAAGTGGAGGCGCGCGAGCGCGAGTCGCTGCTTAGCCGCAGAAACGGGGTGCGCGAGGCATTGAGCTGCACAGTGCGCTATGAAACATAGGAGCTGACTCTCAGTTGCTATGCGTGTGATGGATGTTGTGGATGCTGCAGGGATTTGATGGCTCGAACAGCGCCATGTACGCGTCGCAGGAGTCGGCGTCGCTACAGAATTCATCGCAAATGGTGTCGGATATCACCAGTCTGTCGCAGTCCATTCTCGGCGACTTGAGCGACCAGCGCAATCGAATGAAGGTGCGAATCTGAGTTTGGAATGCACCAGCAGCTACTTATGGTCGGGGTGTACTGGTCACTGACCGTTGTCTTGTTGCTGATGCGATACGTCGATGCTGGTACTGTGCAGAGCGCGCGGACCAAAGTGCTGGACATTGCGAATAGATTAGGACTCTCGAGCTCGCTGCTGCGCGTGATTGAGCGTCGTGACGCGGTGGATTTCTGGATCGTCATCGTGGGGATGATCGTCACGCTGCTGTTCCTGTATGGCTGCTACGTCTACTCCACGCGGTCATAGATCCCGTCCCGTAATTAAATACATTGTATACCCCTTGAAGATTCCGCGTCGAAAAATCCGGCATTGTAGCAAGAGTTCCAGAAGGTCCCGAAGCAAAGGAAGCCGCGACGTGTTTCTGCGAGCATTGCCACCAATTCCCCAGTCTCCAGCAGAGCTGTGTGGACCCTCACGAACTGATTGTTGGGACACATGCACTCGTCACTTAGAGCGGTCGCCAAGAAAGAGCAGTGCTGGTAGAACGTACCTGCAGAACTGCTTTTTGACAGCGAAATCACACACAGCATGGGTCAAACCAGTCAGTAGCAATGTGAGTGGCTGCCAAACTCGTCTCAGCAAGATCTGGATATTCACTCTCTGGACAGTTGCGACCCATCATGCGCGAAAACAACACGGCCAGCAGATAGTGTCAGTCGAATGATCTCACAAACAGCATGAAAAGAACTTAGCGTTCTTTTCCTCCCTGAAGCCCGATCACTGAGCGAGCAAGGAGACAGAAACGACGAGTTCCGCGAGCGAACATCTGAAGAACAAAGCGCAGGCGAGAAGTTCATCTCGAGAGCAAAAACGCTCGAAGGCATCTCTATTGATGAGGTACAAAAGAGGGTCAGTTATCATGTAAATGGCGGGATATTCATGAAAGGAAAAACAAGCAATGTAAAAAACCTACAGCTTCACCGTGACGGAGACCGCAGCCGTGTTGGTGGCAAGCAAAGCGAGTTTCAGCTCCCTTTCACCAGACACCCTGAAGTCTGCTCTTGTGCCGCTGATCCAGACGTCCTCTATGAAGTCTTCACAAACGGATGTGCCAGAGCCTCGCGGATGGAAATTCGCTTCGTTGGGTCAAGCGTGAACATGCGCTCGAGCAAGCTGCGCAACTCGAGCACCAGCTTGCGGTCATCTGTGCTGCTCTTCGCAGCAAGCAGACTGCTTCCGAGATCGTTCTTTGCCTTCACGTTGTCCATCAGTCGAAGGATTGGCTTACCTACACATCAAATCAATAGCCACATGTTAGAAAACACGCTCGGAATGTTCGACAATACAAGTGCGCATCCACTTTCACTCACCAGTGACTCGATCAGACTCGCGGCTGCAGAACTTCAGATCCTCCGTGAAATGCGGCTCCATCTGGAACTGCTCAATGTACGCCTGTCGGTGCTTCTTGATCAGCTTGTTGGGGATCTTTCCCTTCAACTCCATGAACAGCTTGAGCATTTCGTTGTTCGTGCTGCCTGGAAACATAACTTTGCCAGTGAACATTTCAAAAAGACAGCAACCGATCGACCACATATCTACCGATCTGTCATAGGCGAGTCCCAGCACGATCTCGGGTGCTCGGTAAAAGCGACTGACCAAGTACGGTGTCGGATCTTGCTTGCCTTCGTCCACTTTGAAAGCTGAGCCAAAGTCGCAGAGCTTGATCGTCGTCTGCTTATCGTCCAGCAAGATGTTGTCGGGTTTGATATCTGCAATAACAGCAAAAAAACACACAGGTAAGAGACAGATATCGGCATTCATACAAAGGCGAAGAGAGATGACTTACCAGCATGAACAATTGCGCAGGCTTCGAGGTGGTTCAACGCGATCAAGAGATGCTTGCTGAAGATACGGACAGCTTGGATGGAGATACCGCCCTTTCCGCCGAATTTCTTCATTGCTTCACGGACGTTCATCTGCATAGGCTCAAACACCAATGCGACGTGGTTGCGGTGCTCAAACGTATCCAGCAAGCGGACACAG
This sequence comes from Globisporangium irregulare, assembly GCA_038051095.1. Taxonomy (NCBI): domain Eukaryota; phylum Oomycota; class Peronosporomycetes; order Pythiales; family Pythiaceae; genus Globisporangium; species Globisporangium irregulare. Next base: position 2,919 of record JALBZZ010000128.1, read on the forward strand.
TGCTTCTTGTCGCGAGGGTCCCGTTCTGAAAGTTCCTTCAGCAGCTTGACTTCAGTTTGAGCAGCATCGCGCATGACCTCGTTGTTGCGAATGAGCTTGATGGCGACGGTGTCGAGTTCATTGCCTTTTGACGGAGTGATTCGAGCGCAGCGCAATACAGTTGAAAACACGCCTTTGCCGACCACACCGAGAACTCGATACGTTCCATTCAGCACTTCTCCGACCGTTGTGGTATAGTATCCCTCGGCGTCATCGCAATTCGATTGCAAATTCACCTCGCTGACAGTCAACGCCGAGACTCCTGGGCTCGTGGGCATCGCGGAGTCGTCCAGCTCAGCCATGGAAAACATGTCGAATTCGTCAACCGCAGCAGCCACCTCCGACGCAGATTCCGACTGGATTTTCTTCTTTGGCGACTGGGATTGGCTCCGTGTGCTAGGCTCTTGCTGCGAGTGGACGACTTTTTCAGTGCTGCTTTCAGATTCCACCGATTTCTCCGTTTTCTCTTTCTCGCTTGCAGCTGTGTCGCTTCCTTTGATTTCTGCGATCGTGCTTCTCGCTTCTGCGAGTGCTTTGAGGATATCCATCTTGATTGAGTTCACATCGACGGCTGGAGTGCTAGGTACGGCTTTGTGTTCGCCCTTCAGTAGAGTTGCTTTCGCTTCTTCAATCAGCTTTCTTGCGGATGACGCAACCGCGAGGGGATCCACGAGAACTCCGTTGCTTTTCAATTCGGCCGACGACTGACTGCTGTTTTCCGCAACTGGGGAAGTGGATCCGGAGTTTTCACGACCATTCTCTTGCTGCTTGACGTCATCCGAAGAGGGCTCTTCTTCTTGAGGCGGAGCGTTCTCGTTCTGTAGATCGCGACTGGATTCCTTGACAGCCACCGCTGGCTCTTCTTGCCCATTCTTCTTCTCGATTGCTTTCACCATCGCGTCATTTTCTTTTTCTCTACCCGGCTTGACCTCTTTCAAACGCTTCTCGTCAACCCCACGAGCATCTTCTTTTTCGTCTCGCGAGCGCTTGCGATGCGACGAAGTGGGTTTGTGATCTCTGTGTCGATCACCATCGCGCTTTCTGTCGTCGCTGTTTTTCCGACGCGATGAGCCGCTTTCATCGCGATTATCTCGTCTCGACGGCCGACGGCTTTTCTCGCGGTGGCGATCTCTCGAATTCGAGCGCGACCTCGATCGAGAATGTCTACGGCGGGAGTGGCGATCGCGTCCATGACGCTCTCGGCTGCGGCTGCGTCGACTGGAAGAGTCGTGGTGGCGGTGGTGTCGCGATGAATGATAGCGCGAGAAACGGCTGGACTCGCCACCGCGTCGGCTACCACTTTCTTTTCTCGAGTGAGTCGCTGACCTGGATCTCGATCTCGATCTAGACGACGCTGGAGAAGACGAAGACGAATGGCGGCGTCTCCGCTCGTCACCTCGACCGCGCGTCGACTCTTTCATGTGGCGGTGCGGCGACGAGTCCTCCTTGTGCGCCTCCTTCTTCTTCGCGTCCGCGTGGTCTCCCTTGATGCTCGTCGCCGCGCTGGTGCTGCTCACTTGACTCTCGTCTGCTACCTTCGCCGCGTCCATCGCCGCTCGCGTCGTTTCCGCATCCGCCATTTTTGTTGCTGATCTTTGCTTTTTCGGGTTGCTTTATGCCGATACAATTACTATGGAGATGGATGAGGGTCTGGTGCAGATACAAAATCATAGCAAAGTAGTCTCAATTCAATTTGTAGGATTGGATAGGGTAATTGACCTCGAAAAAATGAGTTGATGAGAGGAACACACAATTCAATCTGATGCAAGAAATGAATTGCAAATGTGGTGGAATGGAAAAAGAAAGATGGGTTCACTTTGAAAAGTGCATGTCGTTGCAATTTTGTGGTCATCGTCACGTTGGTTTACGACCTTGTTCATATTACTTATTAAAATATTTCTGCTGCTTAAAATAAAGTCATAGTAAAATATATCAAATGATACATATTCACATAGGGTACCTACGCAAAATTTCGATTAAGCTGATATCAAAGGTCCGCTGCCAAAATTGACCTTGGATATATATCTGCCACAATCGAGCCGCAAACGCGGCAAAACCGCAATCTTGGAGATCACCAACACTCGGGTTCTTTCCTGTATATATTGGATGGCGATCAAAAAATGGTTTCAAGGATTTCTTAGGTACCAGTCAGTACCTAGGCAAATAAGTTAAACAAGAACAGGGATCTCTCAAGATTGTTCTGTTCTCTTGTAAGCATTCCTGGCAAATGTTTATCATGAAGGAGGCGAAAACAGGGTCGAACAAATAAGTGCACGTTGACAGTATAGGGAGCGCGCTTTCACGCGTTCATGGTTGGGTTGCTTCAGCATGAATGCGTCTGCTGCGCCGGGCCTATTCCATCGCTTGTCTCAACGAGAAAAAAAACAACACTACACAAGTGCGCTCTGCATAATCACCAGCCTTCCCTTGTTCATTGTTTCGATTTTCCAAATTCGTGCTGTGATTATGCTCCCATCAAACAAAATGATTATTCACATCACAGACTCGGCGCAACCCAGTTTGGTGCGCAAACCACTTTTTGTTGGAATTAAACCGGATGATAATAATAATAATAAAGCCGCAGGCATCGAAGCTCGGGGATCGATCAGCCCAAGCTGGAACGCAAGAGCTGCGTTATTCAAGTGAGCCTCAGTTTCTCGCACATGCTAAGAGACTCGAATGCGCTGCAGTATTCTTTCTGCATAACCAGTTGTCTAGCATTATTGCCCAGTCAACATTGATCGGGACTCTCAAAAAAGCAAAAGCCAAATCCAGTCAGCACGCGCAAAGTATTGCAAAACTTTGAGGGGATGGGCTTCCGGAACAAAAAGCGCAAATAATGTGGTTTTCCCGTATTCTGATTGGCTAAAAATGCACAGCCATGGGTCCAGTCCCGCAAAAAACAATATGCTTGTCCTGCATTTTTGTGTCTGACGGCCACAACAAAGCCAAAGGGAAATGAACGAACGAACGCCCAGAAATAAATCGCATTCGATTATTTGCCGCCTGCGACACCAACAAGACAAGCTCAAGCTCAAGCTCAAGCACACAAGCGCCGCAACGCATTCACTCCCGAGAAACGCGGCAAGTGAGTTGAACCAGCCGCGGAGGATTAATTCTCACGCACCTGCATTAACGCCCACACCCTCACTCCAGCCACGTCCATCGTCGACACCAGACCGCGCGCGTGCTCTCTCCCTCTCATCTATATCCTGATAGGTCCCGCCCGCTCTATACACCACACACGGTCCCGATGCAGCACCAGCATGACGAGATGGGCAACGGCTCCATGACTCCGCGCTACGACAGCTACGGCGACGGTGGCAGCTACGCAGACAGCTACGCGACCCACTACTCGGCGATGAGCGACGGCGCGGGTGCCGCCGACAGCTACGCGACCCACTACGGTCCGCTCACGACCGCGACCAGTGACGACGACGACGTGGGCACGCCTCCCGGCACGGGCGGCAGCTTTCCTGACTCGCATCGAGTGTATGGAGGAGCAGGAGCAGCCGCAGGAAGTGGGGATAACGGCGATGTAGCCACTTTCAGTGACGCGATGACCCAGAACGCGTCGATGTCGGCGTCGTCGTACGCGTCGTTTTCGTCGGACCTGCGCTTTGGCTCGAATTTGAACGTCGATATGAATTCATACGCGTCGTCGTCTGCCCTTTCTCCGCGAGACAGCGACCCGCTGGGCCACAGCGCGTTCTTTGGCGCGATGCCAACGACGAACAGTAGCAGCAGCAACGGTGCGGACACGCCACACCAGCAGCAGCAGCAGCAGCAGTATGACCTGCACGAGGGCTCGGACGTCGCGACGCCCAAGAGCCCAGACTCGGACCACCACCACCAGCAGCAGCAGATCGAAGACAATAATCGCGGGGACAGAACGGCTAACAACAGCAGTATTCTCAGCAACAGCAACGCGTTCCCTCCAGGCGCGTATCCACAGTACCAGCAGTCTATCGGGGTTCCGCTCTCTCCAGGAAGCCGTCATAGCCAGCACAGCAAGCTCAGCACGCTCTCTAAGAGCAACGGCACGTACGTGAGTCAGAAGGCGATCTCGCGCGAGTCGGCGAGAGAGCTCGCGAAGACCGCGCTCTCGGTGCGCGCCACATCGGTCGGCGACGTCACGTTTGAGCACCCGAACGAGAGCAACCTGCGCGAGAGCATCCGTCGTGTGCAGGTAAACAACTTCGTACGCAACATAGGACCAACAAAGCAATCAGGTGTTTAATTTCTGTATCCTTGCGTTCTGTTTGTGCTAGGCTTACTCTCGCCGCGACGCTCCACTCGATTATGAGATGAGCGCAAAAGTGCTTTACAAGAGACGCCCGTGCGAGATTCGCATGGACCGCGACGTGATCTCCTGGTACCGCGGGTGAGTGACTGTGTATGAGCTTCGGTTTATTTGTGCAAAGCTGCTGCCTTGCTTACGAACCCATCTCTGTCGCTGCTTTCTTTCCTACAGCACTCACCACAAGGGCTCGATTGACACGGACGATATTGTCGGTGCTGAAGCACCCGTGGCCAAGCCAGGTCATTTCCGCATCCACTACTTTAAACAGGGTCGCGGGACCGGCGCGAAAGCGCTCCGACGCAAGCACTGCTTCACGGACTTTGCGTGCGACGACGTGCACGTCGCGGAGAAGTGGATCCTCACGATCCAGGAGCTCGTGCGCTGGCAGGCGCGCGCGCCGCCACTCGCTGAGAAGCGCCGGATCAAGATTGTCGTAAACCCGCACTCGGGCAAGCGCCGCGCGCGCAAGATCTGGTTTGAGGACGTGAAGAAATTCTTCGACCTGGGCAACTTTGAGTACGTGGTCGAGGAGACGACGCACAGCGGTCACGGTATCGAGATGGGAAAGAGCTATTCGGCGGATGATGGGTTTGAGGCGCTCGTGTTCATTGGTGGCGACGGCACGCTGTGCGAGTTCATGAACGGTCTGCTGAGTCGCCCTGAGCACGAGTGGCGCGAGATCGTGGTGTCGACTCCCATTTCGCTCATTTCGGCTGGCACGCAGAATGCGTTCGGCACGGGCGTGGGCATCCCGACCGTCGAGGCGGCGGTGTTCTGCATCATCAAGCGCAAGATTCGACCGCTCGACGTGATCACGACGATCGCCGAGCACGAGCCGGAGAAGGTGCACTACAGCTACTGCGGTGTAGGCTGGGGCGTCGCTGGCGACATTGCCGCCGAGTCGGAAAAGTACCGCTGGCTCGGCACGTCGCGCTACATCTTCCTCAAGCTCAAGCGCGCAGTGCTGATGCCAAGGAAGCACACGGGCCGCGTGCGCTACGTGCTCACAGAGCCACAGCTGCCGTTGTGCAAGTACGACGACATCCGCAACGTCGGCGCGCAGGATCAGTTTGAAGTGGAAGAAGGCAACGTGTACGACAACAACATGGCGATGCTGGGCGACCGTCAAAGCAGCACGACGCGCAAGTCGTGGGGCGGCTTTGGTGGTGCGATCCGTAGCCCTGCAAGCAACAAGCGGTACCCTGAGGCTGCGTGGCAGCACGACGAAGGACGGTACATGGTCGTGGGTGTCGTGAATACCGCACCGGATGGCGCGTACGCGCACCCGTCGGACGGCAATCTAGACCTCATCATCTCGCGCAAGGGCAACATCTTCCGCTCACTGCAGCTCGGTGTGCTGTACCTCATGGGCAAGGAGCTCAAGAGTCCACTGATCACATACGTGAAAGTGAAAGCCGTCGTGATTGACGCCGACCAGAAGGAAGACTGCATGAACATGGACGGCGAGGTGCTCCCCGGCGGCTCGTGGCGCATCGAGGTCATCCCGAGTCTCTTCAAGGCGCTCTCGGAGAAGTAGACACTGGTTTTTTTCAGAAGACGAGAGAAGCAACAAAATGCCTGCGTCACAGGGCGATCAATTTAAAGCTGCGGTACGAGGTGGCAGACTTCTGGGGAACGATTCCTTCCTTTTGAATTTGTTGTGAAGAATGAATGAATTGTTAATATGAATAGTACACTTCTTACATTTATGAACACTCGGCTCTTCGTCTCGCTTCCTCTTTTTCGTGTGTATGTCATCACCGCACGCGCATCTCTCTCTCTCTCTTCTTTTTGTTCTCTCTCCCTTGCATTTGCTCCTGTTTCCAAAAAACAATCCAAAAACTCTACCTCTTCCAGCATTCGACGCTTGCACTGCTCTGCTCGCTTAACGAAGCGCGTCGTCATCCCCCCAGTGAAGCTACTGCCTGTGTATATTTGAGTCCTTTGTCTCTCCATCTCGATGTCCGTTCTTGCTTGCCTTGAGACCCGCTGCTGCATACGAATAGACTAGCTGCTCTCGTCGTCCTGGTCGCCCGTGAACGAGCTAGAGAACTTGACGATCGCGCGGCCGATGGCGCCAATCCACTCGTCCTTCTGCTTCTCGTTCTCCGCGTACATGTAGTAGGTCGAGTCGGGCGTGGCCACTTCGAAGCAGAAGCGCTTGTTGGTCTTCTCCTCGGCCGACTTGACAGTCAGGCAGTCCGCGAGGTCGATGAGCCCGTGCGCTGGCTCGTGCTGCGCGCGGCAGAAGTAGAGCTTGTTGCCCTTGAGCACGAAGTAGCGCTTGCGCCACTCCTTGAGCCACACGCTGCGCTTAGTCAGCTCGCCCTCGTAGTCCGGGTCCGACAGGTCGCAGCGCGAGTAGTCGCCCTCCATCGTCACTTGCAACGCTGCCGCTCGCTCGCTCACTCTCTTTCTCTCTCTGCTGCTTTGCTGCTGCTTGCGTCTGCGCTTGTGGCTGCTTTCTTCTTGCCGTAGCTCTTGGTTCTTCACAAGTAAGAAAACCAGGGTATATCCTAATACAGCGGAGTCCACACTAATTTGCTACAATTTCCTAATTTCATGTATATTATGTGGATTATCCTCAAACGTAATTCCTCGGACTGCCCTTTTGTATCGTCTCACTACTATTGTTAGTTTATACATTAATGTTCGCGAGCGACAAAATTGCGCTCAAATAGGAAGGCATACAAACCTCGATACTATTCACTTTCGTCACCAGGGACGGCATTTTGGCACAGATTCGTGAAAACCCACTTTGTGCCAAAATACATTTCGATAGTGAAGAAAATGAATAATATAGAGTTGTATACTTTGGCAACAGAATGCATTTTGGCACAGATTCAAATAGTGTTCCTCGATAGTGAATCTTACGAGGTTATTGTGCGAACATAGGAAGGTGAATGAACCTTGAAACCGAAAGCCAGACAACAGCATGGTGAACAGAGCGAGAGCCCTCTGGCATATCCACAGCGGACACAAGTAAATGAAGATCCGCGCCGGGCGGTCGTTGCTTCGCAAAACCAAACAGTCTCCCTCGCAAGAAGTTGCGTTTAGCTCAGCGAGACTACCATTTGTCCCACGTCCTGCACAGCAGGACACCATAGCATACACCAATATGTACATGTATGTGAACACAAATGACTCAACAAATGTATTCATTTTCATCCGTGTTCCAGCATTTTGCAACAGTCCGATTTGTATGGGAATCGCGTCGCAGATGACGACCAAGATGATGGCCAGGTTGAAGCTTTATTTAGTAGGCTCGCGAAGCTGAAAGAGCAGTAGCTGAGCGCGCACGATATGCATCTGATCCGCGCGGGTCTGACTCATCGAACACGGCTGACCGCGCTACTGGCACTTTGCGGTGATTGCAGAAATAGCATTTCGTGCAACTGCTCTGATTTGTCTATTTATTAAGAAAGAATCAGGTACCCTAATGCTACGTCAGTCAACCACGGACAAAATGCATTATTAGTTGCTTCTAGCAGCGGCCTGCCTGTGCAGACCTCACAGGCACGCGAGCTCACAACAATAGTAAATTCAGATTCGAATCCATCCGATTATTCATCCACACCCGGCTTCGTCGATCATCACACAACTGGACTTTGGGCATGAGCTGTTGTTAGATAGGCGCTGTGCACAACGTGCTCCCAGGCGAACCTGCACATTAGGTTTGAGCCGAGACACAACCGAGCTCGGCTTGGCTCGGCTCGGCTCGGAAAAGTTCAGCAATCACACCCAACTTCACAAGTCAGCAGCACCACGCGGCAAAAATGAACATGGCTGCTGTCACAACCGTCGCTCCGATTGGCGGCGGCGGTGGCGCGATGACGACCCACCACGCGCCGCTGTGGAGCAGCGTGCACGAGCTTGCGCGACTGCAGGAGGAGCTGCTGCTGAGCTCCCCATTCGTGCAGTACGTGTGCAGCTGCAGACGCGTCCAGGCGCACGCCCAGTTCTTCCCACTCTCTCAAAACGAGATCGAGCAGCTCCAGCTCCGCGGCAACACCGGTAATGATTTTAATCTCTAGCCATACGTGCTGTTAGTTGTATGTCGCTCTGTGTATGGTTGTATGCGGTGCTCATACCTGTGGCTGTGTATTTCTATTTCTATCTGTATCTGCGATGGCGTGCGTAGCGGAGGACTGGAGCCAGGTGGTCAAAACCACAATGGACGCGAGCGTGAATGTGGAGCGCATCCAGAGCTGCAGTTTCCAGGGCCGAGTGGTGCTTGGCAGATTCTCTATCGACTACCGCCACGAGCTTGAAGGCGGCGTGAAGTTCGCCTCCGGCTGCTACCGCTCGACGATCCGCAACGCCGTGATCCTCGACGATGCGCTCGTGCAAGACACGCTTCTGCTCAACAACGTGTTCATCAACGCGGAAGCCGTGATCATCGGCTGTGGACCAGTCGTTTTCAAACAAAAGTCAATCGGTGATGATAAAGAGCCTCCACTGGCGTTTGGCAACGGTGTGACGCTGCATGTGGGAGTGGAGACTGGCGGCCGAGACCTTCGCGTTTTCGTCGAGTTGCCGTTCGCATGTAAGTGAATGTCCTCATACTGCTGTTGCTTCGGAGGGATATCTGTGAGCTAAAGCAAGTGCTACCAACTGGTTCATTTGTGTATATACCCTTAGTGGCTGCTGCTGTCGCTGGTAGCCGGTCCAATCTCGACTTCCTGAGCGCGTATGAGCGCCTCGTGGACACGTACGTGCAGCAAATCGCGTGCGACTCCACGATAATAGCAAAGGGTGCCCGTGTGATCCGCTGTTCTCGCGTTGAGAACTCTTTCATTGGGGATTTCGCTATTCTAGAGGACTCGGAGGTGGTCAACACAACGGTGTTGTCGTCCCAGGACGAACCCTCGAAGATTCTCTCCAAGAGCCTGGTGAAAAACGCGATCATGCAGTGGAACTGCGTGATCGAGGCGCTGAGCGTCATCGACACGGCGTTCTTCTGCGACTACTCGCACGTGGAGCGCCATGGTGTGGTGATGAGCTCGTTTATTGGACCCAACACGTCGATCGCTGAGGGGGAGGTGACGTCGAGCTTTGTAGGACCGTTTGTGGGCTTCCACCACCAGGCGCTGCTGATCGCGTCTTTCTGGCCGCAGGGCAAAGGAAACGTCGGCTATGGGGCGAATGTGGGCAGCAACCACACGCTGAAAGCCCCCGACCAAGAGCTCTTCCCTGGTGAAGGCGTGTTCTTCGGACTGGGCAGCAACGTCAAGTTCCCCAGCAACTTTGTCCACGCGCCGTACTCGGTGGTCGCGACCGCGGTTACGACGCTCCCGCAGCGGCTCGCGATGCCGTTTGCGCTGATCAATACCCCAGGCCACGTGATTCCGTCGCTGTCGCCAGCGATCAACGAGATCTCCCCCGGGTGGGTGCTGGCGCAGAGCGTCTTCACGGTGCTGCGCAACGAGTACAAGTTCCAGACGCGCAACAAGTCCCTACGCACGAGAGTGGAGCCGGCGATCTTCCGTCCCGAGATTGTGCAATGCATGAAAGACGCGCGCTCGCAACTTGAGGCTGCACACGGCACTGCCAAGATCAAGCTGGCGAGCGGAGAGGACGTGTACACGGACAAGCAGGTCCCTGGTTTGGGCAAGAACTACATGCGGGAAGGCGCGCGGAAAGAGGGCATCGCAGCGTACACATTCTTCATTCAGCTGTACGCGCTGGATGCGCTGCTGGATTTCGTCGAGAGTGGCAAAGTGGGTATCGAAGGCTCCGTTGGGACGACTGTCAGCGGGTACGAGGAAACTAGCCAGCCAGTCAATCTGTTGTTTGCCTTGGACAAAGTCTGTGCTAATGACCATTCGATGTGGACACTGTTGCTGTTTTGCATGTAGGGAGCTGTATGAGCTTGTGACGCTGAAGGAGGAGTTCCCCGCCGACAGCTTGATCCGCGACTGCCTCAAGGACCTCGTGGTGAAGCGCGCTGCAGTCGCGAAAAATGCGGCGCTGGGGAAATCGCGGGACGACGCGCGCGGCAAACGCATCATTCCGGACTACCACCGGGTGCACAAGCCTGTCGAGGAAGAGAAGATTGTGAAATTGGCGCAACGGTGCGTTTCAAAATTGAATTTGTTGGAGGAGATCTCTCGCCAAGTATCACGTGAAAGCTAACTCTGTGACTGTTATTGCAGAACGGCAAGCGACGTGAAAACGCGGGTCGCGCGCTTTATGACTAGAATTTGACGGAAGGGATCTGAGATAGCAACCTAGAGGCAGAACGAGGGGAAATTGGTTGGACAATGTTGCCACTTACTCTATGTTTACAGATCTTTTCAAAATTGTAAATGTTTCTGCTTCTGTGTGTACGGCTTGCCTTTGCTTTACCCATTCAGCTTTGGAAGCGACGAACTCTCCGAAAGTCTGGAGCTGCTCGCGCCGTCTGAGGAAAATGGAGACACGGGGGGGAGTTGCAAACCGCTACTGCTGCTATTGCCGATAGCTGCTGCAGAGAATCTTGGGACGCTCAGACTATCTCCATACGAAACTCCGGTTGGTGCTGCTGACGGTGATGCCATCGCCTTGCTCTTCTCCAGCAGAGCGACAGACTTGCGGCGAGAATTCGTGCCGCTTGAGACCCCATTGTCGTTCCCCAGTAGTGTGCTCACCAGGTCCACGCCGTACGTTTCCAGGAGCTGCAGATCTCTGCTATTGTTGTTATTACTACCAGATGAAGCGTTGGCTGCTCCACTGTCCCACTCTCGACCTCGACGTCGATTGATCTTGCGAGCCTCTGCGACAAGCACTTCGCCATCGAAGTTGGACGTGATGTCGACGATCAGCAATGGAATACCGCCGATTTGCTCCGCTTTCGAGTCGGCGAAGCACTCGATTCTCCCACCATTTTTCACCACGATACTCTTGATGCCAGGGGTATTGACAATGTTGTTGTTGTTGTTGTTCCCATTTCCAGCTGCACTGTTGTTCAAAGCGAGCAAACTCTCGACCCCGCTTGCTACAGTGCGTACGCCATCCAGAGAGATGAAGTTGTGGCGCAAGTCAATGTCGCGCACTCTACAATGTCCCCCACCCGAAGACATCCAACCAGTCAGCTTCTTGACAAACATCGCGAGCGCGCGCATGCCGTCCTGCGTGATCCGATTTGACCGCAAGTCCACGCGCGTCAGCGCATCGGGGGCGTACTCCAGCATCCTCAGCAGCGGCAGGAGGTCGTGGTCGGCCAGCCAGCACTCCCGCAGGTCCAGGCTCTCGGAGGACGTCCATGAACTCCGCGTCGCTGATTCAATCCGCGCTCCTGATGCTGCTGCGACAAACGCGTCTGCGAACTTTGTCACGAGCTTCGACTTGCCCGCCTGCTCCTTTGTGTACTCGCTCTCCAGCTGCTCGAACTTGTCCTGCAGCCCCTTGTGCTTCTCAGCGGATCGACGCTTCTGAGCCTCAAAGTCTTTGATTGTGGCTTCCATTTGCTCGTGCAGCTTGTCCAGCTGATCGCGCAGTAGCTGCTTCTCGAGTTCCACTTCGGCTCGCGCCTGTGACTCGCGGTTCACTTCGTGGACGAGGCGGTTGATGCGCTCTCGCTGCTCTCGGACCAGTACCTCTTTCGAGTCCACGAGCTGCCTGAGATCCTGGATCTGGCGCTCGAGGTGCTTCTCGAGACTCAATTTCTTCACCAGTCCTTCTTTTAGCTCCTTCAGCTGCGCCTTCAGCGTTCCGATCTCTGTCTGCGCGTCTCGGATCTGCTGCTTTTGAGCGTCGCTGAGCGTTGAAGCCTCGGCTGTTTGTGAGTGTAGTTCCTGCTCCAAGTGCGCTTTCCACTGAAGCGCATCCTGCAGCACGCGCTCAAGCTCCCCCATGCGGCATCGCGTAGCCAGCAGCTGCTCGTTCGTGGTCTCCAAGCTATCGTTTGCACTGTGGAGCCGTACTTCGACGTCCTGGAGCTTGAGCATGAGCTCGTACTGCTTGTTCCGTCGCATCACCAGCTCGCTCTGCATTTTCTCAATCTCCACCTGGTAATTCAAGCGCGCACTCGACAGTTCTTCCTGCAGAGCCTTGCGCTCGCGTTGCAGTTTGCTCTGCAGGTTGTTCACAATCGAGGTCTTCTCCTCGGCCTCCTTCGTCTTATGGATCACCTCCACTTCGCTCACCGCCGATTTCTCTAGAAACGAGTAGTGGGTCTGGCGCAGCTGGTCGCACTCACGCTCGATGCGCTGCGCGCGTTCTGCCAGCTCTTCATTCATACGCTCCTGAACCTCAAGCGCCTGCAGCAGCTTCTGGTTCTGCGTAGTCGCAATCTCCATGGCTTTCTCGCGGCCCTCTGTTTGCCTTCGACTCACCTGCAGCGCCTCGATCTCCATCTCCAGCTTGTCGATCCGGCGCTGCTTGCGCGCGACGTCGTTCTCCTTGGAGATGAAGTTGGTCTGCAGCTGGTCCATCGCGGCCTCCAGGTCGTCCAGCTGCACACGGAGCTGGTCGTTCTGGCCCGTGAGCAGCCACACCTCGCGGTTCTTGGCGCTGATCGCGTCGTCGCGCAGCTGGATAAGCTGGTTCTCATGGAAGCTGCGCGGCGAGAGGCACGCGTCAGCCTGCTCCGGGTGCAGGTCCTCCACATTCTTCTCCAGTCGGCGGATGATCACTTGCGACCGGTCAAGCTCCTTGCGCGCCTGCTTCTCGCTCTCAATAACACCCAGCAGCTCCTGGTTTTTCTTCACAAACGCCTGCTCTTTCGCCTCTAGCACCGCTGTGACCATGGAAAAGTCCTCCTCTTCCTTGTTCAGCTGGTCGTGGAGGTCCGTGATCTCCACCTGTAGCTGCTTGATGCGCGCATCTCGCTCCTGGAGCTCGCTGCTCTTCGCCTCGATCTGGGCATCGCGCGTTTTGAGCTGCTGGAGAAGCTCGTCGATGCGCTCGTTCTTGCGAAACAGCAGGATGTCCTTCGCGTTCAGCTCTGCAACCTGTTTCTCGTTGAGCAGCTTGAACGCGTGTGCAGTCTCATTCAGTTCCACGAGGTCAGCTTCAAGCTGGTGCACGCGGCCATCTGAGGGGTCATCATCAGTCGCACGAGTCCTCTCTGCTTGCAACTCTTCTTGCATAACAATACCGGAAGCAGTCGCACTCGTGTCGTCGAGCTGCTTGTCTGGATCGTCCATCACGATGTTTACTGTAAGAGTTGGCTGGATGCTGCTATCCACAGTTCCTCTTTCAAATCAACTGCGCCATCTGGATGAACAGATCACGACAAGTCGTAATCGTAACTCCTTCCAGCTAACCGCTCCGATCTCACAAACAAATTACACAACACTTTTGGAGGATAATAGCTCCAGGAAGCACCAGCATCCGTCACTCAGTCCTGCCCGAATCACCTTCACGCTGCACATGGCTTCATCCGGGTTCATCTGGCCGTCGACGCGTTTTCGCTCGGCTGTGCAGAATGTACGACGATCACCAGACTTCCATGCTGAGGTTTATCACATACTTTTCGTTGACCAACTCAACATTTTAGTCGTACCCATGATCTACGAAGAGTCGCACCTGATAGAAAATGTGTCCAAAGATCCAAACATCCATCCACTCCACGAAGATGGCGACACGACGGGCGCCAAAGAGAGCTCTACTTCCGTGGTTTTTGGCACTCGCCGTCGCAGCGCAGTTGACGTCCATCCAGCACTCGCATGCTCTCGCGCCCGACACAAACGACTGTGCTATCAATGATTTCGCGCAGAACTCGTCCGTCGTGCTCACGTGGACGCTGCTCACCGGCGACGAATCGTTCACGCGCATCTCCCACACCAGCGACGCGATTGTTGGGTCGTCTTTATCCTTTGCAACCACCGACCGCCTCGTGATCGTCGGAGGCATCGAGTACGAGTCTGCGCAGCCCGTGGTCGTGAACCCGCTGCTAGTCTACGATCTCAAGACGAACGCGTTCTTCAAGCCCAAGGACGCCATCCTCTCGTCGCTCTCAGCGCAACCAGCGAGCTCGTCCAAGCAAATCGTCGATGACAAGTTCACATCTCCAGCGAGCCGAGCCGACCACGCATCGTTTATCACCAACAGCAACGTCATCTACCTCTTTGGCGGACAGAACAAGGAGTTCCTCAACGACACGTGGCGCTTATGCGTCGACGCTAGCTCGAGCGCGGCGTCGTGGGACCAGCTGGTAGCTCCAAGCGACAAAGTCACTGTCCTAGCGACACCCGTACCGCGCGTCGGCCACTCGTTCAGTCAAGTCTTTGAGAACTCAAGCATGATCGGCGCGATTGTGTTTGGCGGTGTCTCGGACTCTTACGTCGAACTCGATGGACTGCACATGGCATTCATCACGAAAGCCTCACCTACTGGGGGTGGGTGCACCGACCGGAGTCCCAAGGTGACCTGGCGAATGCTGCCAGCGATGGCGGCATCTCCGACAACTGGCGTGCCATCTGCTCGTGCATATCACTCAGCGATGGTGGTCTCCAATCTCTTCTCGTCGGCAAAGATTGTTTGTTTGCTTGTCTACGGAGGCAAGAACACCCAGCAAGGACTCATCTTCAGCGAGCTCTGGCGCTTGTGCCCGCCTGCTATGAATTCTTCGTCGACTGCCACTGTGATCGTCGAAAAGCAGGTCCACGTGTGGGAGCTACTCGCACCCCTTGGCACCACGCCTGGCGCGCGCTATGGTGCAGCAGTTACGTTCGTAGACGAAGGCAAACTCGCACTCTCTGGCGGTTCGTACACGTTCCCAAACGACTTTCTGAGAGACACGTGGGAGCTCAATGTGAACGCGACCCAATGGGTCCGCTTGAGCTTTGACGATGACTACACGCCACCGCGCCGTGGCCACTCGCTCACGTTCTTCCTTTCAAGCAACAAACTGTTCCTCTTTGGCGGGAAAGACCGGTACGCTGTTGTCCAGAAACGCATCGAGAGCACGCTCTACGCGGCGCCGTACTGCGCGACTGGCTATCGCATCACGCTGTGCGAGGCGACGGGCAAGTACGTCTGCATCCCGTGCCCCGCTGGCCTGTTTCTCCAAAGCGGCACGCGCAACTGCCTCCCGTGTGCGCAAGGCACGTTCTCGTCGCTCGGCTCGGCAGAGTGCACAAAGTGTCCCGCAGGGACGTACAGCACCATTGTCGGCAAGACGAGCGACGCGCCGTGTACCCAGTGTCCAGTGGGGACAGCGTCCAGTGCGCTTGGTGCCTCGTCGCCCACATCGTGTCTCGCCTGTGCAGCTGGTAGTTTTGCTTCGTCCCCTGGGTCAACCGCTTGCTCCACTTGTCTTCCAGGTTCCTACTCTAATGCGAGTGCAGGAACCTGCACGCTCTGCAAGCCAGGTCAGTGGAGCGCTGCAGGCACGCCAACATGTCTGAGCTGTGCAGCTGGATCGTACAACCCGAACGATGGATCTCCATCATGCTTCGCGTGTCCCAAGGGGTTCTACAGCAACAGTGGAGCGGATTCGTGTCTTCCATGTCCGCTCAACACGTTCAGCAATGTCATAAGCACGCCGATGAGTTCTGGATGCAAGCAGTGTCCGCCGTTCTCGTTCACAACGACCACGGGGCAAACGCGCTGTACAACTTGCCCTCTGGGTTCATCCTTTGTCAACTCCACCTGTCAGGTGTGTCCCAGTGGCTCTTTCTCGTCTGCGGATACAAGTGGTGCCTGTCAACTCTGCCCAGTTGGATTCTACGCGCCTGGTCCCGGAGCCACACAGTATACGAGATGTCCCGATGGATCCTTCACAACAGTCGCCGGAGCGAAAGCCCTCGTTGAGTGTACATTCTGCCAAGCTGGGTACTACCTTGAAGGATCCTCATGTCACCCGTGTACCCCCGGGACGCTCGCTTCTTCAACCGGGTTCTGCTCGCAATGCGCTCCTGGAAGCTACACATCAAGCATCTCGGACGCCTCACGACCATCTGGAGATTGTTTGAAATGTCCAGCAATGACGTACACCGGTAATCTTGGAAGCACTCGTTGTATTGCGTGTGCTGATGGCGCATTCTCGTTAAGTGGCTGGAAGAACTGCATCTCCTGTGGGCTCACTGAGCAGCAGCTGATCGGATGCAAAGCCGGTCGCGATGGGCTCATGTGCTCTGGAAACGGGAAGTGTGTCTACGGAGGATGTGCGTGCAACGACGGCTGGAGTTCGGGAGACTGCAGTGCGCCAGTATCGGAAGCCACGACCAGCTCGTTTCCTGCTGTTTTGTATTTTCCAAAGGCGCTGAACCCTGTGTTGGTGGAATTTCCAATCACGAAGAGCGAGGCAGAGGTCTCGGTTCTCGTCGCTCGCTCGGGCAAAAGCGACTCTGCTTTGAGCGCTCGTGTGATTTTGTCGTCCAGCAATTTCTCGGCAACACCAGCACCCACTGGTTTCCCAGCAACAATGTCCTTTGGGGTCGGAGTGCGCACCCAGACGATCAAAATCGCGCTGTCGTCGCTTGCTCCGCGCTCTGGTTGCCGGTTCTTCACGCTGACGCTTCAAGATATCGCGACTCCGTCATCACCGAGTGCTGTGTCCATCGAGTCAGATCAGTCCATCACGGTGTACGTGGACGACATGAATGGGATTGGCGGCGGAGTGAGCGGAAGATCGTTTTCTGCGGAATACGTGGCAGACTATTCCAGCGTTGAGCAGACAGCCAATGTGACGCTGGATCGGGTGGTGCCTTCTCAAGTCACACTCTCACCAACGACAGCAGCGTCAGCTACAGGGTCACTCCTGCAAAACCAGCGGATGAGCATTCTGGTCGCAATTGACCGCGGCTCGGCATCTTCGATTGTCCGGCTGCTCCCCGCACTAATCGCAAAGCTGCAGACGTACTACCTGCTGGAATCAAATGGCATCCAAATGGGGCTGCTCGTTGGGAATACCAACAGCTCTGTCGCTGTATCACCTTCCGTGAGGTTCTATCCGGAGCTCCGAGACTTCTTTAGCGCCGCTGAGCAATTGCTCAACTTGACTACTTCCCAGCAGGAGACTCTGTCGTGGGAGTGGATGGCCGCAGGCTTGGCGAGCAATTCGAGCAGCGTTTGGCCAGCAACTGGACGAAGGTTCCTCTGGATCTTTGACTCTAACCAGCTCAGTCTCTCATCTTCAAGTCCAAGTCAAGCAGCTCTTGCATTTCAAAGTGCCGCTCGGTCGCAAAGCGCATTCAGTTTCTTCATCCAACCACCGTTAGCGTCTCCTCTCTCTCGTGGGAACAACACGATTGAGCTCACTGGAGTCCAAGACCTCATGCAGAGAGTCATCTACGACACTGGCGTGGTGTTCTTGTCATCCAAGATCCTGGAAGCCCACCAAGCCAAAGACGCATCGCTTTCCACCAGAGTCGATGTGCTGAATGACACGTACGCTCTCCTAGCCAGCGCTCAGATTCAATCCTTCGCATCGGGAGCAGGGAGTATGCCAGTTCTGAAACTTGCGCTTAACTCCGTCCCCACGTCCAGCAGCTATTCGAGCGACCCATCACCAAGGATTCTACTGGGAATCCCAGGCTTGCTTCGATTGAGAGTGCGGATTGACGAGCCAAGCCATGCATGTTTCCCGCCTGTTGCCACTCCACCAGCAGATCCACAGCTCTTCAGCGGGTGGATGGACTCCTGGACTGTGTCGTCGCTCGCTGAAGTGAGGAGAAAATGGAACGCATCGTCCTCAACACTTAACATGCAGTTTTATGAAGACTCGGCGTTGCTTCGTACTGCTACCAGCACTGTTTTGGCGTTGAAAGATCTACAAAACACACGACTCACAATGACTCGAACGCTCGCTGGATCGGACTTCAGCGCTGGACTGGCCCTTGTGCTACGCGGGTACATGAGGAGCTCCAACTTGAGCGATGGACAATGGACACGCTGTCAACAAAAAATCGCGATGATCACTCAAAATGCGACGGTGGAAGCGACAATCAACTTCAACAGCAGTAGCAGCTCGATGATTTCACTGGGAGAGTGGCGGTACGGCTGGCTACAGAAAGTGGTTCCCTGGGATCTGGATAATGTAAAAATTACACTGGACTGCAACACGTCCACGCCAGGGATCGCCGTCGAGTGGACGACACTTGGCTTGCTGCCGGACCCAGAGTTCGCTTGTAAATGCCCACGCGGTTTCTTCAACGATGCCCTCAACGCTGGGAATAACACCGCGACGGATGGTGAGTGTGTACGTTGTCCTGCTGGCTCGTACTGCGCCGCTGGGATCAAACGGCGGTGCCCTGACGGCTCATTCTCGTTTGGCAAGTCGTCTTCGTGCGAAACGTGTCGAGACGGATGGATCTGCATCGACGGTCTCGCACGACTATGCAACCCGGGCACATATGCGTCGCCATCAGTCACGTGCGAAGTCTGCCCCGCGGGGTTTGCGTGTCGTAATGGCAAGCGAACGAGTTGTCCAGTCGGTACTTTCTCGCTGCCACAGGCAAGCGCCTGCCAAATCTGTCCACCCGGCACCATATCCCGTGTTGAAGCGTACGTTAGTCAGTCGTTCTCTTTCTTGCCAGCACGTGCCATTTCATTTGCTTTGTTCTCATTGCGCGAAATTGTATCTTCTATTTGCAAACTGCCAGATCTTCGACTTGCAAGCGCTGCCCACTCGGCCAGACGTCCAACTATCAGCGCAACCACTGCATCCAGTGCTCACCAGGGGAACGAACGACACACAGTGGTCAGCACACATGCTTGTCGTGTCCGGCGACAACCTTCCCGTCTCGTCAGACAGCAGAAGTTTGCACAGCATGACCACAAAGGCACCCCGACCGCCTCAGTCGTCCAGTAAATCTTCCGTCAAGGACTGCAGCTGACTCAGACGCTGACTAATCTCCTCTTGCATGAGCTGCTCTGCTGTCTTTTCGCTCTCATGATGAACACATGCACTGCGAGGCTCTGCTATCTCGTCAATGTTCATTCGCAGGTCGCTCGACTGCACGAGTTGCTTCTGAGATCGTTCAGTGGTTTGGCAGCCCACTGATCTCACATCCGGCGTTTGGCTTGAAGGCGGGATGTCTTGTTCAGTTTGTGTGCCCATCGATTCAGTGACCACTGCTCGCTGCAGAGCAAGTTTCCGTTCCTAGATGAAAGGTAACCAGAAATGGCGTCAGTGATCCCGGAATATGAGCAGGGCATAGTGAAAATTGTCCTCAGTAACAACTCACATTTTCTCGTAGAGTGCCCAAGATCGTGTTCCGTTCACGCCGCAGCTTTGCGATCTCAGTATCCCTAGTGGCAAAACACCAGCTGAGTTACCCTCGCTCTGATTGTCGCTAGTACACATTTGGAAGCAAATCACTAGCATACCGTTTCCGAAGTTTGTCTTCCAAGTGCGCGACTTTCTGGGTTTCATTCGCTACCAGCGCGTCGTTTCTCTTCGACAGCTCTCGCTCCAGCTGTTGAATGTATAGCTCTTGCTTTTGGTTCTCTGTCTTCAGTAGCGAGTGGCTGAAGTTCACGTCTTGCAGCTCCTTTTGCCAGATCTCCTGCTCGCGGAGCAAACTCTCAGTGCGCTGTGTCTCCAGTTCTTCCTGATAAGTTGACGCGAGAGAGAGAGCGAAAGCTGTTTAGATACTGGGCATGAACTTGCATGTACGAGTAGCTTAGGTTGCATACCTTTCTTTGAGTGAATTCAGACTCTTTTACGAGCAACTCGCGTCGAAAACTCTCGAGTTGATGGATCGCTTCGCCGTGGTTGCGCTCTGCCTGCTCAAGTTCTGACATCAAACACTGCGTGGTTTGCTGTTGCTTGCTGAGCCCTCGCTACAAAGGATAATACAAATGATGGTTAGGTTGGATTGCACAGACGAGCTCCATCTGATTTTGTACATAAACGCACTTGAAGTTCTTCGTTTTTCGCCACGAGCTGCTCCACTTTTCCCTTCCACTCGTTTTGGATGCTGATCGCTCGTCTCCTCAGTTCTCGCGCATCCTCCAGAACTCGCTTCGCCAGCTGGTTGCGATCCTCCTGCAGATAGAGCACTTGCCTGACGAGCTCTTCGCGCGTCATGCTGTCCAGAACTTTCTTCTCAAGTCGACGTTGGCTCGAGCTAGCGGCAACCTTTGCGCTTTTCGCATTCACATCAGACTGGAACGGTGGTGGTAGTGCAGCGACATCATCATCAACTGTCTTGATTATCGGAATGCTGGAAAGATCGTCTTTTCCGCCGTCGTCCCAGTGCAGGTCCTCAGTGTCTTCGCTGCTCTCGGGCATGAAAAACAGCAAAAGCTCTCCCCACGTAAGGTTTCCGCCGATTGTTCCGTAGATCGATCGCTGGCGGATCGCTTTTTCGATGTGCGCGATCAGTTTGCCGTGTTTTTCCTGGCCACCAACTGCATTCAGCACACTGGCGTTGACACGAAGCGTGTCTAGAAGCGCCTGAGCTCGCACTAGCCCCGTGTCGTACGGATCGAGACGGTGGAAAAGCTCTCGAAATGCTGCCTCGGTCGCTGGACGAAGGAACCTGCTGCGAGCACCATTTCCACCTCTCTTCAGTCTAGACTTCTCGTCACCGACCGACAATCCGAAGTTGCTGCTTGATTGGGTCTCTCCAAGCGAGCGCTTCTCCTTCATCTGCTCGAACCGGTGGTTCCAGATCCGACGCTCCGCATCAATCGCAGCCTCGCTGTTGCGCAGCCGAGCTTCGCGGTGAGCGACGAGACTCGCAGCGGTCTTGATGCGCTCGCCCAAGTAGTGAAGACGCCGCTCAAGCGCCTCCAGCCTCCGAGCAACAGCATACAGGTTCTCTATGTTGCCCACCATCGAGCCATCTCTCTGTTGAAGAGAGCACGTGCACCAATATGAATGAGTGAGACCAGAAAGTAGTTGATAGCCATCGACAACACCAAGCAGTTGATCGTCGTTGACAGCAAAGTTGCAATTGAGAACTGAAACGTACCGCACTGAAGAGCGCGACGGCCGACGCAACTTGCTGAAGCTTCTCGCGCTCAACTGAGAGCATCCGGACCGCGCTGACTGCCTTTGTCTCTGCGATAGCGCGTTGTGTTTGAGATTCCTGAAAGCGCACACGCTCCAAGTCGCGCTGAGCCTCTGCATCCGCGTGTTTCTGTTTCCAGAGCTCGCGCTCCTGTTCGAGCTGCACTCCGACGGCTTCCGTCTCGTCAATCTGGCGCTGGAATCTGCGGCTGTCGTCGTGTCTCGTGAGATCCATGCTCTTCATCTGAACCATCAAAGACACAACCTTCTCTCTCCATGTCGACAACAGCTGAACGTAGAGATGCGCTGCGTTTTCGACGACCACGCCAACATTTTCTTTGGGATCAGGATTCACGCTGGCTTGTGTTTGACCAACTTCGACTAACCCCCGATGAATCGCCTTGTCCTGGATCGAGAGTATGGACTCGAGCGCTGTGACGCGGCTTTGCAGTAGGCGGCTTTGCTCTCCAATTACTGCTGTTGCTGATGCTTTTGCGCCGGCCATGACCTGCAGTTGCTGCTTGGAATTGCCTGGCGCATCACGCGCTCCAGAGTGTCGTGATCTAGTCGGGGTCATGGCGCTAGCAGCGATATCAACATGCAGCGATCGCACTTGAGAAGGCTTTTGGCTATGCGTACCCAGGTTTGCTTCATTTGCTTCATGTTTGCTGTCTGGAGGGTGGGGACGGCGTGTAATCGTAACCTGTTGGTGGCGTTGGCGCTCAATGTTATCGGGCGTCAGCAACAGCGAGCTGGAGACCGGCGAGACAGCAGCATCTGTCATGCTCAGATGAAGCTTTCCGTTCACCACCGGCTCTTGCCAGGTAGACACAGCTGAATAGATTGACTGGGTCTGGATCGGTGGAGGTACCACTGGTGACAAGGCGACTGGTGAACCCTGAAGATCGGCCTTGCGCTGCAATCGGAGATAAAGCCGCTCTGCTGCCGTGACTTCCTTGTCATCAAGGCTCTTCAGCTGCGGGAGCAAAGAGAGCACTTCTTGACGGTATGTTGCGTGCTGAGCGATGGGATTGCCCTGTTTAGAAATCCATACACATTCGCATGCACCAACAAGCGATAGATCACAATCAAGCACTATTAGGCGCACACGCGTTGCCACTCACCAACTAAATCAATATATCGACGTCGCACCTGCAGCGTTAGCGCTTCAAGATGCTCCAGCGACTGCAGAAATCGAAGCTCACTGAAGAGCTCAATGCGGTTGCCGCCAAGATCCAACGCGCGCAGGTTCTCACACGCACCCACATGCAGCAGTGATTCTCTAACACAAACGCAATGAAAGCCACAGAGAATATAGCATATTTAATACCCAATACAACCACACACACCAGGTCACAACACATTGCGCGTATATGTACTCACATGGCGTTTGCGCTCAGGTCGATGAACTCGAGGCGCGGACAGCAGGCGCCAAGCGCTTCAGGTGCTGGGAACGCGCGCAGGCGGTTGCCACTGAGGTCCACGCACAGCAGCCGCGGCAGCAGCGCCAGGTGCTGCACCTCCCGCAGCGCGTTCTTGGATAGATTGAGGCTCTGTAGCGCCGGGTACTGGTGTGCGATCTCCTCCACGAGCTCGCGCGTGAGCACCTGCAGCGGCATGTTGCACGTTGCTCTGGTTGCTTCTTGGCGCCTTGACAGTTCAAAATTAGTTACGTTTGCAATTGGCTAAAAAGAGTAAATATTCTTTTATTATATTAAAAACTATTGATTCTTATACATTTTGAAGTCGTTTTTGCTACAAGACGAGCCGGGCCGAGCCGAGCTGATTTTGATTGAAGTTGTGAATCCGCATTTTGGGCATGGCTACATTTATGGGTTCTGTGTGTGGCAATGCATCCAAGAAGCTACATTATATAGGTGTAGACTCTACTCAGGATCTCGTTTTTCACTGCTTCAAAGACCAAATAGGACGGTGCTGCAGCTATATGCGAGTCATGATTGACTCTGCGCACTGTGAGTACCTTCACATACGTGTAAACTCAATGGCTCCTGTGTGATAGATGGGTCGCAAGTGCATGCAAACTTGTGCTATCCATCACATCCCTCATTAACAGACAATTACGACAGCCAGTGCCGCCCCGGGTGGCACAGCTCAATCGCTCACGAATGTTTTGCGCGAGTCTGGGGAAGAAGACAGTTCTGGGAAAACATACTCACCTGACACGAGTACCCTAGAGCTGTGCTCTGGCGCGATATTCGCAAGTAACGGCGCGGTTTGGTCAAGGGGTTCATGAACCTGGAAAGTTCTTGATCAGCCAGCCACCACACTCCACCTTCGTTCTCCGCTCGGCGGGGCACTCCTTTGCTTTTCATGGCAGCAGCTCAACTGAAACGCACCGAGAAAGAGGCAGAGCAAATCGAATGGCTAAGCGGAAATTCGAGCGCGAGTTTGCACGGTGCGGGTGCGTTCGGATGAAGATTCTCACTCTGAAACGAACTTGCCACTTCGCGCGCACCGTCCTGCACGCACAAGCGAAACACACGAGAGATGAAACACAACAAACAAGGAAGCGACAAAGCACACACACACATTGCGCAATGGGAGCAGGCGAGCGCATCTGCAACTAGCATAGCAGGATAGGCTTCCGAGTGAGCTCAGCTCCCGGAAGCAGCCTAGCGCCTCCACCACAGCATTGGCGTCCTTCGCTACACTCTTCCCTCTGCTCTTCTATTTCGCGAATGAAAACAACAGACGTGGGAGCATCACGCACTCACACCTTATGAGGAAGAACGTGAAGAGCGTGGTGCTGTTTGTGTGTTTGTGGGTGACGAGGGCATGCAACTCGTTGCAATTGGGAGAATCCATTTTCCCCAATCGCATCGCAGGTGACATGCCCACACGTGTTCATTCAAAAAAGAAAAAGATACACTTTTGGAGGAGTGATGGTGCTTTTACGGTACAGAAAAGTACGTAGAGAGCATGTCTCTTACTTTGGTTTGCCTTTACAGTTACAATGCACCTTCTTTAATTGATTTACTTTCTATTTGTATTCAATTGACCTCTTTACTACACGATATCGAATCTTAGTATGCATACTCGATATGCCGAAAATATCCTTTTTTTGCCACGTCAGGTGCAAAAATCCATGCTTTTGGCTCGTTCGAGAACACAGCAAAAAATCCCACTATTGATATCTATCATCATAAGTCAAAGGGTATTCATTTATACAGCAACTGATTTACAGCTCAAAGCAGCGTCCAGCTGAATCTGCTCCTCATAAAACCATAGCGAGTATCATTTACTAAAGGAAATAGTTTCTTTTGTGGGCTGCTGCGGGCCAACCCGCCGATCGCGGGGCGCTCCAAAATCTCTCCAAACCTGACCCGCACTAACTCCTCACATACAAATTATCATATTATTTCCAACCCGCGGTCCGGGTCTGCACCCTGCGGGCTCGCTTGTCAATTTGAAGTGTAATGAGGAAGATGGGGAGCTCTTTTTCAGAGGGGGCGAATGCACCCACCCACATCTGTCGCTGTCGCTTGCTGCTGGCAGCACGCCAGCGAAAAGCTCAAGGCTCAAGGCGCGCGCGGTGGTGCTCTACGAAGAGGAAAAACATTTTCGAATCCGCTCGCCACCCCGCAGTCGACACCAAGCCTTCGAAAGCCCCCTCTCCCCCTCCTCCCCCACCCCTCTATCCACCATGCTGAACCTCTACCCTCCATCAGCGCACAACGTGTACAAGGGCATCCAGAACGAGTTCCCGCCTGAGATCGACGCCGCCGCGCAGCAGATCAACGAGGCCACCGCGGGCATTGGCACGAACGAGAAGCTGCTCACGCAGGTGCTCGGCAACAAGTCGCCGGACCAGCGCTCGCTCATTGGCGAGCGCTACAAGCAGCTCTTCAACACAAGCCTCAAGGCGCTCGTGAACAGCGAGACCTCGGGCCACTACGGCAAGCTGCTCTCGCTCATCTCGTCGCCACTCCCAGAGGCGGAGGCTGAGCTTCTGCACTTGGCCACGGCTGGCGCCGGCACTACCGAGCGATACATCTTCCCAATCGTGGTCGGCCGCACCAATACGGAGATCAACATCCTCAAGAAGACCTACTTTGATGTCTACAACGAGGACCTCTCGGTGCGCTTGAACAGCGAATTGAGCGGCGACTTCAAGAAGGTCGTGCTCGCGTCGCTCCAGGGTGCGCTTGTGGACTTCAACGCGTCGTTCCACACCGCCGCCAAGGCCGAGGAAGACGCCGACGCGCTCTACGCCGCGGGCCAGGGCAAGTTTGGCACGGACGAGGAGGCGTTCATCAAGATCATCGTGACGTCGCCACCAGAGCACCTGCGCAACGTGAACGCGATCTACGCCAAGAAGTACAACTACACCATCATCAAGGCGGTGGAGAAGGAGTTCACGGGCGACGCCGAGAAGGCGCTGCTGTTCGCGGTGCGCCAGGTGCTCGAGCCGCTGGAGCTGCTCGCCGAGTACTTTGAGAGCACCATGAAGGGCTTCGGCACGGACGAGGAAGGTCTGAGCGCGGCTGTCGTGCGATACCACATCGTGCTCCCGCAGATCAAGGAGGCGTACAAGAAGGCGTACGGCAAGGACCTCAAGGACCGCATCCACGGCGAGACCAGCGGCGACTACCGCGCTTTGCTGGAGGCGATCCTCGACGCGCCAGCCCACTAAGCGCGAGCCCAAGTCTTCTTGTGTTGCAAGAACAGCAACGAAAGAGCTCGAGCGCCCGACAGGTGACAAACAAGCACCCAACACTGCAGCAAGGGAGTTTTCTACCAGTATGTGCGTATGAAGTGACGTTGTCCAAGTGAGGCAGAAGAAACGAAAAAATGATGTAGCTAACCTATTGCAAATACAAAAAACACAAACAAAACAAGAACAAATCCGCATGAATCAGCCACCATCTATCTACCTGCGCAGAGGCTGGCTTTGATTAGCTGTAAGCCTCCAATGACATCGGAAGATACCAGATGAGGGCGTCACAAGAGTGCTTGTATCATCATTGTCAACAGCTCAGTCGATCACCCGTATCCTGTGGACTGAAATGGTCCATTTGAACAAATATCCAATCTGTCTGGGAACACCCGCCGCGTGTCACGGCGTCCATGCGATTCCGTTTCGTGGAGAAATACGAGAAGGTGACGCAACTGGCGATTCATTGCATGTCGAGTGCTTCAATAGCGTTTCGGAGTAGCTGCGGTAGATTGAAGGAGTGACGTGGTGCTGTACGACGGGAGTTGTGGGTCTGTTCAGCTCAAGCGCACGCAGCACTCCAGAGGTGGCATATGAGATCCTTCTCTTGGAAAAATCTGAATCTTTGGTTTGCTTCTCTGAGTCTGGACTGCCATATCTGAGTCTGAATCTCGACCTTTGTCTGAATACGAGAATCCAGTTACGCTAGCTTGTTCAATATATTTTTGAGGATGAATATAACGCCGCATCACCGAAAACCGTTTCTCCATTTTTCGGAATTGGCTCATGGTGAAACGTTTTATATGTATCTTCAAGAATGTAGAGAGCAGTCTACCCAAAAAGAATGGCATCGACTGGGTGCGGAATGATTCATAACGCAACACGCTCTCACAGCCGCGAATGGCAACATTTGCGAGACGCTTTGCATCGTGATAGTCGTCACGCACTTGTGGTTGTTCGAAGCTCATCTGGTGAATGGAGTGACGTAAGTGCATGGGTATTTCCAGTTGCACAGCTTTATTTGTTACAACCAACCTTGGGGTTAACCTCCTGGCTGAAAATGCGCATGCATCCTGTGTTCTCCCCGTCCTGTTGCCCTGTTGCGTCGCGTCCAGCAGTCAGTCGTCTGGACACTTTGTCTCTCCAAAATGTGGTGCTCTTTCCTTCTGTCAGGTGCTCGCGACATCAGTCAATGGACGCAAACTACTGCGGCAGAACAGTACGCAGAAGCTTTTCAAATTTTAAACACAAACCCAGTGGAGCCTACGAGGTCAGTGTCATTCTCCTTCTCCACTTTGTCGGCTTACCCTTCAGGCAAAGAGTGCCCCTCCATTACTTGTCTATCCTTTTAGCACGCGGCCCTTGTAGTCCGTCATGTTGCCCTGGAAGCGCGACACCTCCTGGTTGTGCACGACCCAGAGCTCCTCGCACACACGGTTCACAAAGTGCTGGTCGTGCGACACGACCACCACGCCGCCCTTGAACTCGCGCAGCGCCTCGATCAGCGCGTCAATTGTTTCTGCAACATGCAAAAGACAGCATTGTAAGACACAGAAAGAAGAGATTATCAGAACCCGTCTTGATAAAACCAGCCATAACAAGACCAATGCCATCACAACAAACGCCGCACCCATATCCAAGTGGTTTGTCGGCTCATCGAGCACGAGCACGTGCGGCAGGCGCCAGGTCATCATCGCGAAGCCGACGCGCGACTTCTGGCCACCGGAGAGCGTGCGCGTGGGCTTGATCGCGAGCTCGCCTGAGAGGTTGAAGCGCCCCAGGTGTGTGCGGAACTCGTCGCTCTCGTGGCCCGGATACACCATCTTCATGTTCTCCACCGCCGACTTGTGCAGGTCGAGCCCGTCGATGTGGTGCTGCGAGAACGTCGAGATGCGCAGCCGCGGGTTCACAGTCACGCTGCCGTGCGTGGCGCGCAGCTTACCGAGCATCACATTGATCAGTGTCGACTTACCCGAGCCGTTCACACCGAGGATACCAATGCGGCTCGACATGTCGATGCCCATGTGTACATCCTTGAACAGGAACGGACTCTGTTCCGAGTATCGGAACGACACGCCTTCGACCGCGATGATCGGTCGGCCCAGCGGCTCGGGCGGCGGGAACGTCATCTTGAACGCACGCTCGTCCTCCGGCTCGTCGATGAGCTCGTTGCGCAGGATCTTGTCGAGCGCCTTGACGCGCGACTGCACGAGCGGCGCCTTCTTGGCGTTTGCGCGGAAGCGCTCGATGAAGTCCTGCATGTGCTTGATCTTCATCTGCTGCGCCTCGTATGCCTTGCGCTGCTGGCGCAGGTTCTCCTTTTGCGTCTTCTCAAACGTGTTGTAGTCGCCCTTGTAGTAGCTCAGCTTTTGCGACTGCAGGTACACCGTGTCGGTCGTCACGGCGTTCAGGAAGTTACGGTCGTGGGACACCACGATCATCGTCTTCTCATACTTCTCCAGGTAGTGCTCGAGCCAGATCACGGCCTCGAGGTCCAAGTGGTTCGTCGGCTCATCGAGCAGCAGCAGGTCTGGCGCCATGAACAGCGCACCAGCGAGCGCCGTGCGCATGCGCCAACCACCGGAGAGCGCCTTTGCTGGCCCGTCCACAACGTTGTCCGGGAACTGCAGCCCGTTGAGGATCGTGCGCGCGCGCGCCTCGGCCGTGTCCGAATCGATGGCCGCGAGGCGATCGTAGATCTGCTTGAGGCGCGCCGAGTGGTCCTCGTTCTTGAGCGCGAGCAGATCCTTCTCCTCCTGCAGCAGGATCGTGCGCTCGTAGTCGGTCTCCAGAACCACCTCCAGTACGCTCTTGGTCTCGAGACTGAGTTTGGACGCGGACTCCTGCTCCACGAGCTGAATGCGCACGTGCTTGGGGAAGCCTTCGATCTCGTAATGCGAGATGAAGCGCAGCAGCGTGGTCTTGCCGGCGCCGTTCTTGCCGATGAGACCGTAGCGGTGGCCGTGGATGAGCTTGAGCGACGTGTCGCTCAGCAGCGTCTTGCCCTTGAAGTTGATCGTCAGCCGCGGCACGTGAATGTCCTTCTCACCGTTGTCCGTCGACAGGTCCGGCAGGTACCGCTTGTCCTCCCACTCGCGGTCGAGCTCGGCCTCCATCGCGTCGCGGTCCTCCGTGAGCTTGTCCAGTTTCACCTGCTTGCGTACCTGGCGCTGTGACTGCGTGGACTGCGCGGCCTCCATCTCCACGTTCGTGCGTTGGCGGATGCGGTCAAAGCCCCACATGCGCTCCATGAGCTCCTGGGTTTCGTCCACGCCCGACTCGGCGCGCGCCTGCTCCTCAATACTCTGCACGCTCTCGAGCTTGCGGATCGCGTCCGCGGGGGCCGCGAGCTTGCTGTCCGCGCCGCACAGACCAGCCTTCGCGAGGCTCTGCGCTAGTTGTTTGCAGAGCTCGTGCGCCTTGGCCTCGTCGTCCGTGAACTCGGAGCTCAGCAGGAACGGCGCGACGCTCTCCTCCAGCAGCGCCGCGAGCGCGTCGGCGTCTTCGGGGCGCTCCTCCACCTGCGCCGTCACGACGCTGCCCAGGTACTCCAGCAGGTAGTCGTCCAGCCCGCGCAGGGTCTGCGCCAACGCGCGTGCCACCTCCTGCTCCATCTTCCTTTCTCCTGTCTCTTCTCGGCTTCTCGGCTCTTCTTTCTTGTTGAGAGAGCTTTTGCTCTTTTGGCGAGCCTTCTCGTTGAAATGGAACTGCTCGATGGGCTGACCTGACCACCCACTTGAGCTTTTGCGATTCAACCTTTTTTAATGCATAAACCTCTGTGGTTACGATCAATAATGATAAGGGGCATGCAAAAACGGAAATACTATGCTAAGGATTATAAAAAGTAGTGGTATAAATAGGTACATTGAAGAAAGACGCGATCTGGGGAAAATGGGATGACCACTTTGCTGTCGTTGCCATTTCTCAAAAGCAATGTGCAGTGGCCTTTCTCGGTGGCTTTCATTCTCCACGGTGTTACGAATGGAGTCAACGCTCCGACACAAAATACATATGAGGCTTCCTCTCTCTGTTTGGTCCTAATATCTAGTGGCTCTCAGTCAACTGGAGTATCCTTGCTCGCCTCCAGTAGACTTAGACGACGTAGTTCTTGCCCGCGACCATTTTCTGCTTTTGGGCAACTGGCAACGTGGGCACCTTCGTTTGACTCTTGGCCCACGAGTAGAACATCACACCCGAGACCACAATCAACGTAGCGATTCCGCGACGCGTGTCGAAGCACTGGGACTCCTGGTGGCTGCAGTAGAGCACCGAGCTGATCGCGAACACGCACACGGCACGCAGACTCTGCATGATGCCGGTGGTCACGGCGCCGCTTGAGCCGAGCATCATGAAGTACGTCAGTCCGTGCGCGAGCTGCGACAACGTGTATCCGACGAGCGCAGTGAGGATGTTCTGTGTAGTACATGGAAAACAAGATATGAGCCATCTTCTAACGAGTTACCGCTAGTGTTGATTGGGAAGCAATACAATAAAACGTACCGAGGTGCTGCCGTTCGCCTCGGCGATGGGCTTTGTCACCAGCTCGTGCCACTCGGGGAGCACAAAGATGCTCTGGTAGACCGCGATGATCGCAACGCACGCGGTGCCGAGTTTCAGACAGAGCTCCTTGGGTTCTGGTCGCTCAGGCAGCTTCAACGTGTACTCTCCAGTCACGTAGTTACCGCCGTAGAACGCGGCGCCGATGAGCGTGTTGAAGCAGCCCATCATCACGACGTAGCTGTTGCCTGTTGTTGAATCATACAGAAGGTAACGTGATAGAGTGAATCTCAAGCGTAACAACACCTGCCAGCCAAAGAGCAAGTGATCTCAAAAATACTCACGCCCGCCGTTGGACCCGCCGAGCGCACTGAATGCGAGCCCGAAAGTGACGAGCGCGATGCCCATCCACTCCTCTTTCGACACCTGCTTCTTCAAGATGAAGCGTGACATGAGCGCCGACCAGCAGATCACCGACGAGTACACCACTGTGCCACCAAACGCATATCAACACACGCCAAGTTAGTTTTCAAATCCACTGACACAGAAAAGGTAATGGCTCATTATGCAGTTCATACCTTGGTAAAGCCCACTGCCGGCCATCGAGAGCCCAATATTAGAGAAAATGCAGCCGGCAAAGTCCAGCACGACCGACACGAAGATGCAGAGCTGCACCTGCGAGAACGAAAAATACACCTTCGTGGGCGTCACCTGGATGTCCATTTGTGAGGCTGACTCGTCGCTAGGCGAGTGCTCTGCGCCGCCTTGTCGGTGTGTGAGCTCCGTGGTTTCCATCATCATCAACGGTCTGTAATTTGTAAGAGCAACAGCATTGCGCAAGTTAAATTTGTCAGCTATTCACCACACACAGCTATTCATAAATGGTTATGAAGGAATGGATGGAAACGTACATGGAGGGCGACATGGCGCGGTCGTGCTCCCAGCCATTGTCGTCTGTGACAATCGTCTGTTGCTGGCTCGTGCGCTCAGGCTCGATCGAGTCATCGTCCTCCTCAAATCCGCCAAACTCGACACTCTCAGGACTGCTGCTGCTTGCGGTCATTGGGGTCCCACTGCTACTGCTGCTGGGACTACTGGAGAGCGAGTCTCGACTTGTGCTACTACTGCTGCTGCTCTTCTTCATTGGGATGAGACCCACGAGCATGATGCCGAGGTAGTTGCACAGCGGCAGCAGCATCGCCTTCTGGTCTATGGGATACACAAACAAGACGGTTAGCCGTCTTATCACGCTAATACTAACACCACCACCAAAGCACACAAGACAGACAACCGTACCCCCCGCCCCCTGGTAGAAGACGTACTGTGCGGCGCACGTGGAGAAGACACCCGTGAATAGGAACACGCCCTGGATCGCGTACTTGCGCACCGCGGGGCTCTGCAGAAGCGCCTGTGCGGCCATCGCCGCCACTCCCACAAGCGACTCGCGCTTCGCTGGCATCGTCGTCTCTGCTGCTGTGTCTGGCGAGTGCAGCATCGGCAGTTGTTGCTCCGCGATGAACGCGTCGTCGTCCTTGCCGTACTCTCGAAACGCAGATGGCTTCATTCTGCTGCTCTGCTTGTCTGGTGATAGAGAGATACTGATGCGGATCCGAACGGAGCTGCTGCCGTTGGACAGATCGATCGATCGAGAGCGAGAAGAGCTCGAATGCGATTCGAAAACGATCGCATGTTGCTGTCAGACCAGGTGTTCAGTATATAGTGTACACAGTGTACGAAAAGGAGGTACGCAGTACTGATTAGGATAGGAATTCCAGGATGAGAGAGTTGATTTATATCATTGTGAATTACCAGAAATTTCCAATTACTAGGGTTAAAGTTTAGTGCGCGTCAGTCGAAAATTAAGTTGAGAAGGATTTATTTTAATTGCTACAGCTGGCGTACACATACTGAAAGCAAGAGAGCCGCACTGAACGGACACATCGAAAAACCTTGAGCTGAACTGGCCACCCTGAGGTCCAAAGAGGACGTAGCAGTCCAGGCGTTAATAATGTGGGCCACATAGTACATAAATGCGTGGTCCACAGTATTCCTTGTCGCTCGCTTCACAACGTTAAGCGTGTTCGTAGAAAAGTCTCCACATGGCAGCATTTGTTGTTTGCATGGCTGGTAAAGTTCTCCTTTGTGTCTTCGCAGACAAACATGAGCGGCGTGCCCACATGACACGCAAAACTCAACAGCTTTCTCTCCGCGCTCAATTGTGCTGGGAAACCTGCTGCAGCGACGAGCGTGCCATCTCCTCCGGAATGCACCACAGACGAGCGCCATAAAGAGTCCACGGTCAAGGGAACGGTCGAAGCCTTGGTCGGCATCTCCTAGAGGCGACATCGCGCTGCTGTGGATTTCTTGCCACATGAAAGAAAGAAACACTAGGCGAGATTATCAACAATGAAGTTGATCGCTGAGTATGCACGAGGCGAGTACAATAACAGCATTGCCGCGTTTGAAGGTGCGATGAAGAGCCAAATAAGCGGAACACTCAGTGAAACAAGCTCTGCAATGCAGTCCGAGCGAGCGCGCACGGCATCAACAGCTTGTAGCTAGATGACATAACTGGATAGAGGCAGCGGGAAAGTGGACGAGGCTTCTCCATACATTTTCTGTCCAAACGATACTTGAACCTTTCGAGCGAGCTCGCGATCAAACCCACGCGCACGCTCCCCGGTGGCCAGAAGTCGCGCGTCGGCTTCGCGATGATGACCTGGCGCCTGCCGCACGTGCTCGTGCTCGATGAGCCGACAAACCACTTGGATATGGGTGCGGCGTTTGTTGTGATGGCATTGGTCTTGTTATGGCTGGTTTTATCAAGACGGGTTCTGATAATCTCTTCTTTCTGTGTCTTACAATGCTGCCTTTTGCATGTTGCAGAAACGATTGACGCCTGGATAGAGGCGCAGAAGGTAAGCTACGTCACAAAGCGGTCATGTGGTGCTTCAGAGGGAAGAAGAGACATTAATGGAAGCTTCATGGCAATCGATCGCGGCAACGATCGGGATCGAGCGAGCGAGGCGGCGTGAGGTACCCATGATTTTGCGGTGTATGTATTACCGGTATGGGCAAAGTCTGAACTGCTGGACTTCCACGCCGGCGGGATACAATGTCCACGAACATACATGACTCCTGATGATCGATCAACCCCTAGCGCCTGAGCGATGTCGTCACGAAGAAGAAAATGAGTCGTGGTGCTCATTTGTTCCATCGCACGCGAGGATAGCGGCAGATTTTGGAGAGTAGGAGAAAGAACAAACAACAACTGAGAGATGCTCGGCGCACGAAATCTGCTCTATCGCCATTTCAACTCGGTCGCGAGACTCCTGAGTCGTGCGCTGTGGTCCGCCTTGCTTCGGTCGTGTATGACGACTTTGATATCTAAGGAGACCTCGAAGCAGCTTGGTGAAGCATAGTAAAACGGACGTAAAACTGGCACTTTATCCCGTTCATTAATTAAAGCCAGAGACCAAGGGTTATCCGGAAAAAGCACCTTATTCCAGATAAAATGATTTTACTTCTGGCGATATCCGAAAAATGGGACATTTTTTTCCGTCAATCCGCATTTTGGGATTTTCATCATTTTGATCAATTTTCATCAGTCCGGAATCTGCCACTCCGTCGCACACAAGAGCTCGCACGCAATGCTGCAGCGCCACCGCTCGGGGTCCGCTGCCGTGGACGCGCTCGAGGGCGCGCCGCTCCCCCCGGCGGGTGAAGCGCTCTCAGGCGCGGATACCGACGCCTCTGACCGAGCCAAGAAGATGTGGCGCGCGTCGCATTCGTCGTCGTCGTCGAATGCGGACAAGTGGCTTCCCCCATGGCCCGGCCGCTCGCCGCGCAAGAATTCAACGGACTCGACCCACCAGCTCCTGCCTGCGCCCTGCTCTTCGTCTGCTGCTTGTGCTGCTACCGGATCGTCGTCGGCAAAGCTGAAACGCATGTTCTGGAGCTGCTGCACTTGCTGCGGTCGCGGGCCGCTTCACAGTGCGCGCGGGAAGCGTCTGTTCGCGCGCCTGTCGCGCATCTCCAAGATCCAGTTGCTCTTTGGTGTGGTGGTGATCCTTGTGCTGTTTGCAGTGCTTGCTTTCTTGATGCTCGAGGTTGTGGGTCGACTGCGCTTCCAAGGATACTTTGTGACGCACCAAGAGGGCAACGGGCAGCTGGGCTTTTACCACGAGATGGACATCGACATGCAGCTGCTGCGCGACGCGACGCAGAAGCCGAACGGAAAGCTGTTCCCGGCGGGCGTCGGCAGCACGCAACGGGAAGTGTCTGCGTGGATCAAGGAGCGTCAGGGCCGCACCAACGGACGCAAATTTCTCGTCGGCTGCACGGCGGACTGGAGCGGCTACGTGCTGCGGTCTTTCCTGCACATGTTCACAGAACTCAAGACTGAAGTGTACGGCTGGGATGACCTCGTGTCGAGCGACCCTGTGGGCTTTTTCTACAAGCAGGACTCGAAAAAGGCGCCGAGCGTGTTGCTGTTCTGCCTCAACTCGTTCCATTACCCGATGTCCCATTTACTCAGCCACAGCAAGTATTTCCAGGACCTGCGCGCGCTCGGGACGCTCATCATGGTTTGGAACGACGATCTGCACTACTACGATCAGTTCAACCCGATCGAGCTCCGCGAGAAGATCTTTAAGCGCGCAGACGTGCTCGTGGGCACGTACACGTATCAGATGGATGAGTACTTCGCGTCGGTCACGCGCGAGATGAACCCGCGCGACATGCCGATGACCATGTGGCTGCCGCACTCTTCAGGGCCAGACTTCACGAGGGGATCGATCAACGAGTTCCCGATCAACAAGATTATCCTCTCTGGTGCGCGCGGCACGAACTGGTACCCTCTGCGCCACTGGCTCGGCATTTTCCAGGAGTCCCACAAAGGCTTGATGGACGTGTATCAGCACTCGGGTTACTACGTGTCGGACAACCAGTCGGAGATCTTTGCGTCGTACCTGCGCGCCTACCGCGCAGGGATCACGACGACGCTGCTCTTTCAATATGTAATCGCCAAGATCTTTGAGATCCCGTCCACCGGCGCGCTACTGATCGTGAACCGCGATGTCATGCCGCTGCTCAAGGCGCTGGACATGGACGAGATGGAGCACTACGTGGGCTTCGACCGCTCGGACCCGGAGACCGTCATGCGCTGGGTGCTGGACCCCGCGAACCACGCCGAGGTCGACCGGATCCGGAAAGCAGGCATGAAGCTCGTGAGAGAGCAGCATATGGTCACGAACAGAGTCCAGGCGCTCAACCGCTTCGTGATGGAGGGCACACCGACGTACATGTTCCCGGTGACGTACCAGGTGCGCGGTCCGTGTCCATCCGTAGCGATCCCGTCGAAAGACGAGTGTGAGAGGCGCTTTGAGCGCGAGGGACGCTACAAGTGCGACCGGTGGTTCTGCGGCGTGCAGTCGTACCTCGTCAAGTGACGAAGGGTTCAAGAGCAGCAAGAGCACAACAACTAGATCCGGATAGAGGAAGAAGGTGTGGTGGTAGGTAGGTGGGTGGGTAGGTGGGTGTATTCAATATGTGATTTTTTGTTAGACCACCTCTACTTGTCAATGGCTCCATTCTTCATATGCTCACCCTGTTCCTAAGATAACGACGAGCCTGCTGAAGACAGATTCGCGAGCGGCTCCAGCACCCGCGATCGTCGCTTGGGTGTCGCAGATGGCGATTCCAACGGACTCGACGCTGGCGACGTGGTGATCGATAGCGAGGGATGGTGGCTACTTCCGGCAGCTGATACTGAAGTGCGGCTGGACGCGGTCGCGTCGTGGCGCACTTGGGTCAGCGTAGAAGAAGATCGCTTCTTAGGTTTCCCATCATGCGCGTCAAAAGCGACGAGATCCTCACCCCCATCCGGCGCGGTCACTGGTCGAAGCTTTGGCAGCTCGTTGTCCGCTCCACCACCAGCAGCAGCAGCGGACCGCCGTAACGCGAGCTCGGCGTCCACATTGACCTTGATTTTGTCCATCTTCGGGTCCACTAGAATCTCCAGAAACCCGAGCACCACGTCCGCGTTACAGACTCGTGGGGCGGCTGCTGTCGTTACTTTGCTGCTGCTAGACGGCGAATTCTTCACCGACACGCGAACTCCGATCTTTGGCGACGCCACTGCCAGCCTCTTGCTTGGACTCGACTTCCGGTTGTTCAGTTGAGCTTCGTTTGCGTCTTCAGCGTCGCTGTCGCTTCCGTCCGAATGTGAGTCGTCGCAGGTCTCCTTGTCACTGTTCTGCCGAGACACGCTCTCCACGAGGTTTTCGACTTCCTGCCATGGTGCCAGGCTGCAAATGTTCACTTTCACCCAGTCTGGTGGTGCTCCTTTCTGCGGAATCGACTGGTTGTCCGACTTGTTAAGCGAGCAGATGTCACCACCTGCACCACCGGCTTTGCTCAATCCCCCAGTCACAGATGATGCGGATGAAGAATAGACGCTCGTGTTGGTGACCACGATAGCGTTCACGTAGCTCGCGGCGCTGGTGAGAACGTCGTGCTGGTGCTGGTCGGCGAGCGCCGCGATTGCCGAAACAATGCCTTCCTGGATGATGTTCGCAACGTGCGGGTCGTCGGCAGGGTCCTGTTTCGAGAGCGACTGCAGCGCGAGTGCACAAATGTGGCGCTTTGTGACCGTCGTGGCGCTCGTACCGAGGCGCAGCAGCACCTTGACGGCGTCGTGTTTGATGAGCTGCGGACGGCAGCGCTTGTTGAGCGCGAGGTTGTGGATTGTCACGATCACATGCTCACGGGTCTCGTGCGACGTCGTCTGCGAGAGCATGAGCACAATCTGTACAAGTCCTGCCTGGGAGCCGATACGCTGATTCTTCACGTCGTTCGCGTTTGAACTCACAGTTGCAGTACCAACTACAGCCGTAGCGCCTGTTTGCATTACCGATGATATTGATGATGACGGCAACTGCACCTCACTGGGCTCTTGCCGCGACAGATTGCGAAGCACGACGACGCAGTGGTAGCAAAACTCCTCGCCTCTCACTCCGACAAGCCCTTTGAACGGCGCGCGTGGGTCCCCCGGGTTCGTCTTGCAGAGCACCGTGATCGCATCGAGCACGCCATCGCGAAGCATCCCTTCGTGGCACTTGGTGTTCTTGGACAAGTTACTCAGCGACATAATAATGTTCATGCTCATCGTCTTCTCGTCGGCCGCAGAGCTCGCACCATTGCTCTCGTACCCCTTGACGATCACGAGAAGCGCGCGCACGATGCCGTCGCGAATGAGCCGCTCCTCGAGTTGCTGATCACCGCCATTGCTTCTGCTGCCTCCGATGTCCAAGTTTGCGAGTGCGCAGAGCATATCGGTCGATACGCGAAGCGTCTGCTTTTCATTCTCCATCTCGGGGCAAGCGAGGATCGACGCGAGTGTGGGCACGCCGTTGCACTCAATGAACTTCTTCTGGTTGGTCACCAGCGAGAAGAGGTTGCGCAGCGCAAATACGCACGAAGACGTCGTCGCCACGCAGGTCGCCATGGTCTTCTTCATGGCGTCGTTCAGTACGACCACGAGCGCCTCGTCGGTCATGAGGTTCACTGCGATGGCGCTGCCACTGAGGTTTGCGAGCGTCGCGGCTCCATAGCGCTTCACGTCTCGGTTCTCGGACTTGAGTTCAGCGATCAGGATGCTCAGCACATTCGCTTCGTCGCGCACGAGGAT
Organism: Globisporangium irregulare; assembly: GCA_038051095.1. Taxonomy (NCBI): domain Eukaryota; phylum Oomycota; class Peronosporomycetes; order Pythiales; family Pythiaceae; genus Globisporangium; species Globisporangium irregulare. The sequence continues at coordinate 41,011 of JALBZZ010000128.1, forward strand.
CTCCGCGACGTCGAGACAGCACGAGAGGTTGTACAGGATATTGGCAGCGTACACTTTGGTCTCCGGGTCGCGCACTTTGGCAAGGTTCTTGAGCACACCCAGCGCTCCTTCCTGCAGAATGTGCTGCTCGTGGCCGCCACCAGGGACGCTCGACAGGTTGCTCAGGATGCCGCACATGAGGCGCTTGATCTCTTTGCTGAACTCAGCCTGGTACATTTTCGTGAGGATGCGCACGATCTCCATGTCGAGCAGCTGCAATGCCTTGTCTGGGTTCAGTGAGATGTTGTAAATCGAGCGTAGCGATAGGTCGCGGATCTCCTCGTTGTCGAGGCGTGCGAGCTTGATGAGCGCGTAGAGCACACCTTCCTTAACCATCTGATCACGCGTGTCCTCGTGTGTCAACAGGTTGAAGAGCGCCTTGGCGCAGATCGCTTTCGTCTGCTCACTGTTCACGCGCAAGAGCGTGATCACGATGAAGTCGTCGGTTGTCGAGTCCCGCCACAGCCGATGCTTCAGGTGACCGCGCTCAGTCGCCAAGTTGCAGAGCGCGATCGCGGCACACACCTGCGCTTCATGGAGCCCTGTGCGCATGATGATGTTGAGCGCGGGCGGGATGTTCGTGTTTCCAGCTAAAAGCCGGAGTCCGCACGCCGAGAGCGACACTCTTGCGATCGTCAGTGCGCATCGCGACGCGGTCAGCTGCTGGACCGTCACCGCTTTCTTCTCCAGTCGCGAGTTCTTGAGCGCGGATTGCGTCGCGAGCAATAGAAGCGACGCAAAGAACGCCGGGACCTCATCCTTGGTCGAGCAGCATAGCTCGTGTACTTTGAAGAGGATCTGGGCCGCCGCGAACTGGGTCTTGACGATCTTCGTGTCGGTCTTGGCGTCTTTCCGGCGCGAATCTGCAGCCGAGACGCTCAGAAAGTGCTGGATTGCCTCGATTACACCGTCACCGAGCAGGAGAGCGCGCTTCTCCGAGTGGGATGCGAGGTTGGCGAGCGTCGTCATGCAGTTGAGCCAGAGCGAATAGATGGTCGGCACCGGCTCCGAGTTGCTGGGTTTTTGCAGCACGCGCACGAGCAGCCCCACCGCGCCTTCAAAATACAGCACATTGTAGTTCTCCTGCCGCGTCGACAGGTGGTGCAGGAAGCTGATGCAAACGCCGCAGAGCTCAGCGTTTTTCAAGTACTTGGACGCGAACACGAGCATCGTTGGGATCGCTCCCTGGTCTTTCTGCGTCGTGGACTCAGCGAGTCGCGTCTTCATGCTCGGGTCCTTGGCAAGATTCATCATCGCGTACACGCAGGCTTTCTGGATCTCGGGGCTCGCGCTGTTGTTGATCGACGTGATGAACGCCGGTACGACGCCTTCCTTGACCATTCGCTTGAAGTTCTTTGGGTGCAGCATCAGATTGCTCAGTGCCGTAACACAGTCGAGCTTCAAGAGCATCGCGTTGACGTCTTGGCGCTCCAAGTCTTCGAGGAGACGCAGTAGTATGGGGACGCCACCGTCTTGCACGATATTGGGTCGGCATCGATCATCGAGCGACAGGTTCGCGATCGCGATGACGCAAAACTTCTCTGTCTCTTCCTCGAGCCGTTGACACGCGTTGTAGTCCTGCAGGATATGCAGCAATTTCGGCACAAAGCAAGCGTTCACGACGCGCGCTTGGGTCTTTGGATTGCAGCACAGGTGCGCGAGGACATTGGCGCAGTTCTTGCGGGTCCGCGTGAGCAGGCTCGTCGCTGCAGCCAGCGTTTCTTCTTGGTCCGGATCGATTGATGGACCTTTGGGATTTGTTGTCGACGCTGAAGAAGATGCCGCACTGCTGTTCTCGCCGTCATCATTCTCTGCGTCTTCGTCTCCGTCTTCGCTCACGCGCTCGAACGCCATCTGCACGCCGTCCAGGAGATCCATCACAATCACCAGCGCGCCGTTCTTCACGAGCGGCTCCTGGTTGGTCTTGATCGCCGCGAGGTTGCAGAGAATGCACGAGATGGTTTCAAAGAGCGCCATTTTCTTCTGTGTCACGAGCACGCTAAGCGCCGTGATCGCGCCTTCTTCAACCATTGTCGAGCGCGTTGTCGGGAGGATCGACAGGTTGAGCAGCGCGCGTCCACACGCAGTCAGCAGATCTGGTTTTCCCGTCTTCGCCAGCGCTACGAGCGTGTTCAAGATCGAGTCACAGGTCACAGCGCGCGGCACGCCTGCAAGATTGACGAGTCCGTTCATGCACGCCTCTTTCACGTCTTCGCTCTGCACAGATGTCATAAGCTGCGTCAGCGCGACCACCGAGCCTTCGTGCACCATGCGAAAGTGGTGCGACTCGTCCACCGTGAACCGAAACAACGTGCGCGCGCAGAGCGACTTGACTGTGGTGTTTGGGGTGTGCGAGAGCTCTAGTAGCGCGCTGATCACGCCCTCATCGATCATTTTCGCGTACACTTCTTTGCCTACGAGCGAAAGCACTGAGATGTTGCCACTGGAGGCTTTGTGCATCGTTGATGAAGAGGTCGGCGGCGGCGTGGCGGTGAGGTTCAAGAGCGTCGCGGCTGAGAACAAGCGGATTGCGATGTCGTCCATTTTAAGCACGCCAATGATCGTCGCGAGCGCGCCTTCCTTGATGATCTGTAGCTCGGTGCTTTTGTGGTATGAAATACTGTAGAAGCCCTCGACGCTCTTGAGCTTCATCTCCTTCGTCAGCGTGTTCACGTTCACCATGCTGTTGAAGTTGTTGCTGTTGTTGCTGGAAAGGTCCAGCATCTGATGGTATAGCGTGGCTGACGAAGGCGATTTCTCCAGGTGGCTGCCACCAAGTCCGCTCAGGCTATGGCTTGGGCTCAAAGCTGCCGAGGAAGTATTACAGCCACCTCCTGGATTGTTCCCAGTGTCGTTCCCCATGCGCACAAGCTGATTGAGTGGCATGGGCGCCAATGCGCACGTCGTGAGCAGCTCCATGCGCGGATTGCGCTCCTCGGAGCGGAACTTGCCGCGGTCGATGCGCGACAAGTAGATCATGCCTTCGTCGTAGTCACCGCGCTGGTAGAAGAGGTCGCCGCCGCAGTTCTTCTTCTTCTTGAGCAGTGCCTTCTTGTCCGCGTCCCCCATCCCACCCCCACCTTCAGGGTCATCTGCATCGTCTGGCGTGGTGGACCCAAAGAGCATGGTGAAGTCTCGGAGCTTCGTGCCGGACTCCGAGTTCCCACCAGCCCCCAGAGTCTTGTTGCGGTACTTCTCCTGAGCTTCCTGGCGCCGCTTCTTGCTCGCTGCTTCGCTCCGAATGTGCTGCAAGAGCGCTCGCACGAGGTCGTCCTTGTCCGGGTGGTCGCGCCAGAAGCCGCGCTGCCGGTGCAGCTTCCAGTGCTTCACGAGCTCCTTGAGCTCTTCGATGCGGATGGGCGAGTTGTGCGGGTCGCGGTTGCGCGGGAAGAGATTGTACTTTATCAGGTACACGCGTAGGCCGTCGATCTCCTGGTCGCGCCGCAACGCCGCGAGCCGCTGCTCCATGTTGACCGCGCATTTCGGAGGGCTGACCGCCATGACTTCTGGCAAAGAGCAAGTGCGTTGTCGTCACGCTAACTGGCTGGCTGGCTGGCTGGTTGAACCGAAGTGATGCTGTCTGCTGTTGCTTTGGCTTCAGGACCAAGAGGTTTCGCTGTCGTTCGAGTGAGGGATGATGGTCTAATTTTGCCCTGCCTCGCCTCTCAATGGCGAGTTGGTCTATAGAAACAACGCAAAGTGGCGCTCACTCGCTTTCTTTTGAACTCAGTATTTTCTTTCGGCTCACGCTGTTTTAACATATACCTCCCTCTCTCTGCCTACCAGTCAGTCAGTCAGTCTGCCTCAGCATCAACACAGTCGTGACTGGATCTTAGAATTCCTGAAGCTGGAGCTGGCAAACTACAAGCTGTTCTCGCTGCCTGCACCATGGTCCACAATTTTTATTTCTTCTTGCTGCTGCTTCCTCCACTGGATGGAGGCGACACTTTCCCCGAGCTCTCGACGACGTAGAATTGCTTCTCCGACATCCGGTAGCTTCGCTTGTCGCCGTCGTCATAGACGACAAAGTGCTCGAACGAGCTCTCATCGTACCTCTCGACACTGCCTTCATACCACTTGTCTTTCGCCCACTTGACACGAATGCGCTTGCCTACGAGCCGCGCTGGGTTGTCGTCGCTGTCGTAGAACGTTTCCATCGCTGCCTGTGGGTCCAAGATGCTGCGGATGCGCGGTAAGAGCTTCGAGATCGTTCGATCGATTGTCTTGATCAAGCTGGCGCCCGTCACGTTCACGTTCGCCCAGTTTGACGTCGAGTTGGGCTTCACGAGCACCGTGCGCTTCTGCTGCAAGAACCCTTCGGTACCACGATGTCCGCTGAGCCACTTCTCCATCCACGCGCAGCTCATGTGGTTCTCTTGTAGCCACCTCGCGACACTGCTGTGGCGCTTTGCCAAGCGCGTGAGCATATCGATCGAGATCTCGGTCGCCTTGTAGAATCGCTGCTGCGACGCCATCACAGCGATGAGCTTCGTCATCCCGTCAGTCAGACGCTCACTGGTCAGAGAATCGCGGAGCTTCAGGATCGTGTTGAAAGTGCGAAAGTATGGCTTCACGTCGTGGTGGTCCTCGAACTCGATGCCAGTCATGATCTTGTCCATCACCATCCCAGTCACTTTGCGACTCTCCCAGCAGAGGTGAATCACAATTTGCTCCAATGGCTTTGTCTCTTTCGAGTACCGATTCGCACGCTGGGTGAGCAACGTGATAAATCGCTCATTCAGCAATACCTCGTGATCCGAAGCCGTCAGATCCACGTGATCGTGCGCCATGTTTGGAGGCAGCAGGAAATTCTTCCCGACATCCATCGCTGGAGGCATACTGCACCGAATCAGCACCGACAGCAGCTTCAGCACAGTGACACTCAGATCGATGCTCTTGAGGATCTGCCTGCTCTTGTATCGCTTCAGCTGTCCTTGGAGCAACGGCTGCGTGTTGCCGAGACCAGTGAGGAGAGCCACAATCGCGCCGACAACGCTGTTTACGACCAGGAAAGCACCTTCGTTTCGACCTGTCTGGACAAAGTCCCAAATGGTCATGAAGTACTGGCGATGGTGCTGCACTGGGACGGACAAAAGTGCGGGCATCAGTTGGATCAAGAAGAAGATGAACTCGAACGAAGCTGGAAGCTTCTTTGAACCTCCTCCGCTTCTAGACGTATCACGCCCACTTGAATCTACAGATTGTGTAGCTTTCGAGTCTTCTTCAAACTCCAAGTTCGATGTTGTTGCGATCGCTTCGGATAGTACACTCGCTAGCAGCTCTCGCACTTCTGTGTGCTCGTTAAAGACGAGCAGATCCAACAGCAGCTGCTCGTTTGCTCGCAGTGTGTTCAACAGCCAGTAGCATCCATCAAACTCAGTGTGGTAGAGAGCAAGTAGTGCTGGAGTCCACTCGAGCACTTTCGAGACGTCCCCGCCTTGCCACAATGTCCCAAAGACGAACTTTGTGGCGGTCTGCAACGCCACGAGTCGTGCTTCTGTCGGCTCGAATCTGGGGAGCTCCGACGCATTGTTGCTGCCGTCGAGCCCAACAAGGCAAGATTTGATGATCTCGTACGTAAAACTCAGGCATCGCGCATCGTACAAGTACTTCTTCCTCCAGAAGAGTCGATTTTCCATCGCGATGAGGTTGCGAATCGGCTCAGGAGCAATCACCTGTGTCACGCTCCGCAGGCTCTCCAGTCGAGATCGTGACGCTCGTTTGAGTTTCGCGCAAAATGCCAGCACAAGCCCACACGCTGCAAAACTGATCGGGTTGCTCAGAGGATCAATAGAATCGCTTCCCGAGCCGCGTTCCTTCGGTTGTCCAAGGAGTGGGGGTAGCTTTGGCTTCTTACGCGCGTAAAAAAGCATAAAACTGCTGCGAGTTTTCATTCTCTGCGTGGGGCTCGGTGACGATGAGAGAGATGAAGCCGACAAAGCTTTTGTAGATGCAAACCCTCGACGGTCGTCTTCACCTCCAAAGCACTCGTCTGGAATCTGCTGCGGGTCAAACGGGCTCACAACAGTATCGTTGAACTCAAACCATTGGCTGGCATCCGTTCCCGTATCCTGCTCTCGTAAAAAAGAATAGTAGTGCCCCGAATTCGCAGTCCCCATGTGCACGACTGTGCCAACCAACTCGTACTGGGAGTACTCTGGAGCAGTGGTTCGGCCATCACTGGAACCAGATTTCGGTCCGTCTGGTGGGTCTTCAGTCACCCCAACCAGAGACGCCACCGACGACGATCGCTTTCGCTTCTCCTCCTGCCCTTCTTTGGTGTACGGGTACATGTCGAGCTCCATCGGGAACTCGAACCGGTCGTGCAGCTTGATTTGCTGCATGCGTTCAAAGTCAAACTCAAATCGCTTCAGATGAATGATCAGTTGGTCCGGTAGTTTTGAAATTGAGATCCGCTTGTGCGTGTCCAATGTCACTTTCTCGCCCGACATGCTGCCACTTCCTTGTTGCTGGCCATCTTGATCTGCTTCGTTGCTCTTCTCCCACGTGTAGCTCACTTTCTCGCCTTCCACCCACCCATCGAGCGACTCCTTTAGGTTTTTGCGGTCGCGAACTGGCACCGAAATAAAATGGAACGGCTCCGCACGCTCACTATATCGGCCGCCTTCCGCGACGAGCTCATTGCTGAACACACCTCCAAAAAACGTGTTGAGAATGCTCTCATCGCCATGCCCGCTTCCCACACCATTCATCTCGGACTCGATCTGCTGGAAAAACGATGTCAGGAACTCACTCGCATCCTGCTGGACGTTCACATCGATGCTTTCTCCATCCCAGGTTTTCAGAGCCGAAGTGAAGCTCTTCGGGTTGTAGTACGGCTTGGCCGTACCTTCCAAGTGAGCGAACAGCGATTGGAGTTCGTAGAGAACCCCTTTTTCTTCCCCAGAGCCAGCAGCTGAGATACTGGAGCCCGACTCGGCATTGAAGCGCAGGATTTGTCGACGGAACCGCGGGATCATGAAGAACGACTGCATGGTCGAGTTCATGTAGCAGGTACACCCGAGGTTCTTCAAGCCCACATACTTGGCGCGCTCTAGCACTTGGTACCTAGATGCCATCTCTTTAGCTGATTTGGCGCTTTTCCGCTTTGAAGCAGAAAGTGGCGGTCCTGTCAAGAGGTTCTTCGGCACTGGCGGCGCTCTGAGAGAGTGCTGATTCGACATTTGCTCAAGCAGGTATCGCAGTCCAGAGATGTTTTCCTGGGAGAGCTCCGTGAGAAGTGCAAATGCCACTTCTCGAGAGGAATCGCTGCGGCATTTTGGCTTCTGGAGGTAGTACTGCGACGACGGTGCTTGAGCGGCGATACTACCAGTCTCCTCTTGATCTCCTCCTCCTGCCTGGGAGTTGTCAGGGGTTGCAAAGAGGCACTTGTGGAAGATCTCGTCGATGATTCCTTCGTCTTCATGCAACGTGGACGCTACGACTTCTCGCAAGCTCCTGCCGCGGTACGGGATATCGAGTCTTCCAGCAAGTACTGGAGGGATGCGCTTCAAAATCGCCAGGAGGGTTGACAAAAGCGCTTCCAGAAGTGAATCAGGAGATCCAGCGTCTTGATTCAAGGCGGATGGAGAAATCGCGTTGTCTCGTGTGGAAGAGGTTAAGCTTCCAGCTGAGTGATCATCAGATACTGAAAAGCTTTTCACTCGCCGACATAGCGTCCTGCAAGCCGGCAGAATTGCAAACTCAGAGAGAGTGTCGGCGCTTGACACAAGCAGCGTGAACACGTTGTAGTACTCTTCATCGAAAATTGGCCCGTCGTACTCGCTCAGCAATTTCAGGAAATAGTGGCAGCACGCAATTCGATCTTGCTCGGTCTTGTTACGCGTCGTGGACAACGCAGCAATCAGGCTCGCAGACTCTTGCCTCACCGGTTTGAAGCGACTTTTGACCAGGCAATTCAGGAAAATCTGACCGTGGGGAGGGTAACTCTCAAGTAGTGGCAGCGCATCCTGTGCGGCGGTCAAGGCGCACGTGGCGATGAACGAGAGCGTTCTTGTCATCAAGTAGGCTTCGCAGGGCAACGCGAAGATGTTATCTGGGTCCTCTAGTACCGGGCGACTGTATGCCAATTCAGCGTCGCCACCTTGAGCATCTTGTGACAGTGCGATATTCTGGGTTTCTTCGTTAAACGATTGTCTCGAGTCGGTCCGATTTTCTTCCAAGGCTTTTAAGCTGCTGAGGATCTCCAAAAGCTGGTGCATAAGGTCTTCAGGGTCACCAGTCAATGGTTCTTCTTCCTGCTCAGCTAGTCTGAACTCCACGAGCACAAAGTGTCGAAGCAGCTTCAGGAGCTTGGACATGCACATCACCGACAGAGATCCTTGAGAAATGAGCTCACGCGGATTGCACGTCAGCACGAACTTTTGCAAGTGGCTCTTTCCTCCAAGCTTCAGAAAAGATTCGCTCCATCGATTCACTGTACCGATCATGCCATCCACTCCTTTCGTGCTCTTGCGTGCAGTGGCCTCGTCGTCGTCAGTGGACTCAGCATCTGGTCGCGCATCGCCGCTCACAGCAAAGCGCTCAACCAGCTCGAGCTGGTACAGTAGTTTTGGCGAACAGGACAGATCCAGCATTGCATCCCAGTCAAACGACGCTGGGAAAGTCCGAATCGATCCATCGACCCCGAGTGCATCGTTTAGCGTGCGCGTCCTCTTCTCCATCCCGGAATCAGCTGAAAGCAGCTTTAATACCTTCCACGCCCCCTCGCATATTTCCACTCGCTGCGATAGAAGAGCGAACAACAATTGAAGGTGCCGCCCGTTGCTTGAAATATCCGATTTCAGCGCATGCCAATCGTTCTCCGCCCCTGCGATAGCTCCCCCCGCGGTATTTTTCACCACCGACCTGTTCGACTCTCGAGCAGGTCGCTGCACGTGACCGACCGTGTCGCTTTCTACTTTCGAAAGCATGATGGCTTCCACGTAGTTGACTCGCTTGTGTTGTCCGTTGCTTGAGACTGGAGCTGTGCTCGCAGACGAGATCTTCGTCGTAGATGGTAGTGCACTTGGCAAAGCTGAGCTGAAAACCCGAGCCTTTTCCAACGTGAACTTGTCGTGCCCTTGAGCTGTAAGCTTGGTCTTGAACTCGTTCACGATCCGAATGCGATCTGCCGGATGCCCAGTATCCTTGGCGATTCGATCTCGAAGCTCTCCGACCAAGGACGTCCGTCGCAGCTGGTAACGAAATGGAACAGCTGATCGACCGTCCTGCGTTCTCACGTGGACGACAAGCTCCTCTGGTCCATCTTTCAAGCCACCTCCGGATTGCAAGGCTTCGTTGGATTGGACCACAGATTGGAACAGAAACGTTCCAAGCAAAACCAACAGGCGATGCACTTGCACGGCGTTCTCTTCGTCAATGTCAGATGCCTTCTTTTGCTCCAGCCGCTCGAAGCAGCCTCTGATGTAGTCCGCCCACACTTCCTGCCGAACAAGCTTTGTTCCAACATGCATGTGGAGGTAGATCAGGTAGTCGATCGCTTTTTGGCTAACGTCTTCGCTTCCTGCGCAAAGCGCGATTTCGTACAGGGTTTCTAAGCCTTTCAAATCAAAAGACTCGACCACAAACTTCCCTTTCGCTTCGTCTTGATTTGGAGCACCAACACTCAAGGTGCGTTGACTCGTGCCAGTTGCACCGGTACTCGAAATGGCACGCTCGTTTGTGTTGATCAGCCGGAACAAGCGCTCGAACGCCCAAAACGCATGCTTACCCATGTTTTTCACGTCCAAATGAATGCCGATGTTACTCTGATCTAGAGTGTCGGACTTCCTGGTAAGGGATAGATAGATTTCAGTTGTCACGGAGCTCGCAAAAGCGCTGTTGCCGGAATACGCGCGGTGGACGAAGTTGCTCGGGTCAGGAATCACGCTGGTAAACCATTCAAAGAACACTTCGCGCTCTTCGGACGTATTCTCCACGCCATTGAAGCACTTCCAGACTTGCTCCATCAAGGCGTATGACAACTCCACTTCTGATCTTGTCACGATGTAGCCAAGAAAAGACAGCCGTCTTCGCATCGAGCGCTCATGGGAGCTCAAGTCGCTGTTGCCTCGCGAGCTCGCCATGTAGTTTTTGATTTCTTCAGCGACGACCACAATGATTTCGAATTTCGAATTCAGATCTTTCAGTAAGTCGCTCGGCGAAGCGCTGGTGCGAGACGATCCAAACGATGCAGCTCTTGGTAAGGAAAGTCCAATCGAAGATGGCGCCGGCACTGAGCTTGCTTCATTTCCGTAGCCATCTGCAACTCTCTGGATCAAACTCATCGATGTTTCAACAAGTACACCGTTTTTGATGTTGTCGGCGCATTTCTTGAGGTACTCACTCAGCAGCTTTTGCTGCTCTTTCGACGATGGCGATGACGAGTTCGCTGCAGCCCACAACTTTTGGATGTAATTTAGCGATGCAGCGAGCACAGTTTCCACTTCTGAGCGCATTGCGGGTCTTATCGAGCTTACCGGACTGTCACTACTGCTCATGTCATGCCCGTCCAGGATGCCATTCCACAGCAGGCAACAGCCTAAATTCACCACTTTGTTCAGCACGTCAACATCCTTTTGAGCGCTGGAGCTCAGCTTTGAACCGCCCGTAACGCCAACCAAAGAGCTCAGTGTTTTCTTCGTCCCAGACGCTTCGATTTCCACAACTTGCTTCGACGCGATCATGATGATGCGCCTGACAAACTGGGTGAAGAGCTCGTCGTATTCACTGAGAGGGACTTGAGTCAGCAGCACCATCACCACATCGATCAAGTCGGCGGAAATGACTCCGCACAAAGTAATCAGCATGTCGAACACAGCTTTCCTCCCAGAACGCAGCTGATTCATCCCGGTTCTCCACAAGAGCACAATGTGCTTCTCATTCAGCAAACCATTCGCTGCAACGAATTCGTAGATCTTCTTCGAGCGCTTCAGAATCTCCAAGTGTGTTCCTTCTTGGAGCTCGTATTTCACGCAAGTGTCTTTGTCGCCCATGATGACCTCTAGCACATCTGAGGTTGAAAGCCACTCGACAACGTACTTCACACGAAGCCACTTTGCGACTGGAGGATTTCCAGCAGACGACGATGAGAAGTCGCCATTGCCACCCAAGAACGATCCACTTGCAGACGAAGAGGAGCGTCGCATCCCCAAACTCGTCTTTTTCTGAAGATCTTCTCTTCTCTGAGCCATGGCAATTAGATCATTTAATCGCGCTATCCCCAGCAGCCTCTGGGCGAGAAACGGGCAGCAGATGAGCTTCTTGGACATATCCAAGTGGAACACCTCAATTGCCTCGGCGAAGAACACATCGAATACAGACGAGCTCGGACCTTCGTACCCGCTGTACTCGTCTGGATCAGACTCCGAGATCGAGCCATTCGAGCCGCCGAGCAAAACACCATCGCGATACAGCATATCGAGCATGCCGACAATGTGGTCGACGAGTCCTTCGTCATCTTTCAGCTCTTCACCATTCATTCGGCGAAGGCGCGCGAACGTTGCGTTCAGAAAATCTCGAAAGAAATCTTCCACCTGAGTATCGATAGCGGACGTCGAGTGTCGCTTACTACTTGAGCTTCGTCGGCGCTTGTGCTGCACCAAGCAGGGCTTTGCTTGGTAGAGCAACGAACAGAAGAGCGCCACCTCCCTCAGTGCGATCTCGCGAAGCGCGAGCCGTTGCAGAATGACGCGAAGCCCACCCGCTTGGAGGAACAGATCCACGTTGTCCACAAAGTAGAACGAGCGGCACGGATGACGGGACGGAATAGTGCCAAGCACATCAGGACTTGCCAGGTATGAGGTGTAAACAAGCTTCTGGTACTTCGTCGCCGAGTAGGTGCCCGGGTACTTGATGTAGAAGTACATGCACGAGTTGTGCCCGTTCAAGATCATCCGAAGAAGCGCGAGCAGATGCATCATGACAGGATCAGAGCTTGTAGGAGACGTGTTGTTGCTGAGGAGCTTCGCGACGAGGTTCTTCAACACGTGCTGGTGGAATGAATTCATGTCTTCAGCCATCTCGCTCGAGAAGAACATGCAGAGCAGTGACTTCTCCACGAACGGAATCAAGTGGCGCGGCAAATACGTCTCGTGGTTGTCCAGATCGTAGAAGAACTGGTCAAAATCTTCACGGGCTTGCTGGAGATCCTTCAGTCCCGCGTTCCACATGCTTCCTTGCTTTCTCGTAAACGGGTACGAAGGAGACATGTATAAATTCACGTTTGTGCCGAGCTTCGCGACGCGATTGCGGCACGTTGCGCGCACGAGGTATTCGTCGCGGCCTTTCTTCCATGTTGAGATGCTGACGCGGATCTCTGTTGGTGAGATGCTGATGATCTGACCGATGCTCCACTTCGTCGCAGAGATATCTTTCACTTCGATCCAGTTCCCTGCTTTCTGAGTCGTGATGGACCACTTTGAGCTGGCGAAATCTTCTTGACTCAGGCGTCGATAGCAAAGATACGTCCGCAGCTCCTCTGTCATGAAATATACACAAACGAACGAACGAACGAATGAATATGGCACATTGGTCAGCAAATAGATACGGCCAAAGCAACGCAATGGCAAGGTAACAACGAGGCCACGCACTTCCTCCATTCGAAGCAGAGCTGCTGACAATCGGGTCGGGTAAATACTCGAACCCCTCGGGGATGTCCTTCACATCTCGGACGACTCGAATCTCCTTGAGCGGATAGTTGGACTCTCTGGACGAGCTGCTTGGAGCGGCAGCACCACCTGCAGACGACGATGATGGTGGCGGCGATGGTGTCGAGGTTACCGACGACACAGACGCCGAAGACGAGGGCGACGGTGGTCCCTGCCAGTCTACATTCTGGTACCACACGAAGAGTCCTCGCTGACGGTCAATCGGTTTGTCCATCCTCGTCCACTTCGGCGCAACGTCCTTCACTCTACTCGATCTCCTGGATCCCTGCGCGCTGTCGCGTAAGCTGTTGATGCTGCTGTTGCTTCTCTCCGCTGGAAAATCGCTGCCTGGCGGGGGTGACCAGTCTTCAGCTTCAATGCGCAGTTGCGTGATCCCGCGCACTGTTTCCGCTCCATCGTTGCCGCTGCTGGTTGCGGACGATGAACTCGCAGGCAGCTGCTTGCGAGCTGCAACCGCGGGACTCAGTCGTCCACTCGCACTGCTGTTCCCGCCACTCATGCTGCTGCTGCTACCCGTGCTGGTCGTGAGCTTGTACCAGAGATACGTGTTGGGCGTGACCTCTGCGGCGCTCCCTTCGGCTGTCGTCACACGGTGGAACCCACCACCAGCCGCGAGCGCGTTGCCGTACGTGACCTCCAACGCGCCGATGTAGTCATAGTGCATGGCGGCAGACCTCAGGACGTATGTGGGCACACACCCGCACTCGTAGGTCTATCGAGATGGCTCGCTTCCTCCTCCTCCTTGTTCTCCTTCCTTCTTTTCGGCAAAAAGCTGTTTGCCTTTGATTGAACTTCCCCTTTCTTTCGCGGCCGAGCAGGCTCGAGCCCCAAGTCGACACGTTTCGACCAGGTTTCTGCCAGTGTCACTTAGAAGAAAGGTATCCTCAAATGTCCTAAGGGCAAAGACAGATGCTTCGATTATCTTAAGTCAATACACATTACGCCAGCTCACTTAAAAGAGTACACAGAACAAAAAAAGCAACGTGTAAACCAGAATTATACTAAAATACATCACATTTTTTCTGTGTTTGTCCAAATGATGTCACAAAGCTCGATGATAACAAATGTACTGTTTCTTAGACTGAACAGAGGTATACTTTTGCGATTAGAAATACTATATTTTAGACCAAGATCATGCTAAGTTAACGCAAAGCAAACATTCCTGCGAAGGTGACCGTTTGCGCACGAATGCATTTGTGATACCGGATATGTGTGCCCAGGATCGGTATAAAGCGAAGTTGCACAGCTATTTTATATGACGAATGAATGGCGGTAGCGAAAACAGTAATGCTTGAACGCTCAAATTATTATAATGCTTGAATGCTCAAATTATTATAACGTCAACTTAGACGATGTAAACTTTTTGAAGAAATGAGATTATAATAGAAATCCGAGATTGCATGGCGGGTTTTTGGATTACAGGTGTGGACACCATAAAGGACACAAATGACTATAGTTTAATCAATATTGATATCTCCCGTGCAAAACGAGTATTTCTGTGTAAAGTTCCGTCTTGGCTATCCGTGTGATATCACAGCTTTTCCATACTATCTGTTAAAGCAAAATTGGAACAACTTTTTGAAGATAAACTCGTGTGTAACCCGGCTGTAACCCAACAGTAACTTTGTTATTTTACTCATAATTTCGACTCTCTGAAAGAAGATGCAAGCGCAAGATGGGGACGAGTGCTTGGCGACGACAGCGCGGACGAGCGCGTACCAGAGCGACCAGAATGGACGACAACTTGGTGGGCACGTCCGACAGCTGACCCCAAAGTCCCTCGACGAAAAAAAAACCCAACAAGCAAAGCTACCAACTGATTTCACGTTTCTACGCGACACCGAGCGTAAGCTGCGAGCAGCAAACACCGGTCAGCAGTTGACCGGCGACACCTCACGCCGTGCTTTTTTGTCTGCTGCGGTGATGCAACTCGAATACCTGCAACAGAAGAACAAAGAGGGAAAGCCATCGACACGCAAGCTTCCGCCACCACGAATTCATGAGCGAGTCTGCCGCCAGCCCAGGATAAGGACGCTCGCGTACGGCAACATCATCGACTCGTACTTCGGTGGGGAGAGCACCCAAGCGACGATCTACACGCCTCAATCGAGAAAGGGGAGCAGCGAAGAGAAGACAGTTCGCATCCCACACATAGTGAAGGTCCAGATCGCGACGCGTGACTTCACGCGAAGCAAGCGAATGAGACGAGAGCGCGTTACGGCTCGTTAAGTCATGGACATGCTGGTGGAGAAGAGATGGTTCGTGGCGAAGAAGAACGCTGAAATCGGGGCAGGCAAGACTTCGTTTGCAAGCGTGTATCGGTGTATTCGTCGCTTCCTCTCTCGACTCGGCTTCCGTCGCGGCAAGCAGTCGAACAAGATTGCTGAAAGATTCGATTCGCGTCAAACACTGTGCCTATCTTTGGATCCTAAGAGCGAATCAAAAGCGTCCAGACACAACTCGGCTTCGAAAAGTATACCTCGACGGATCGTATATCCATCAGCATTATCGCCGGTTTGAGGACTCCGTCTGGAACCCCAACGACGGCCAGGGTGTGCAGTTCAGCAAAGTCGCCGGTAGCGGTTGTCACCGCTGTTTCATGGCTGCGATTCAGAGCGCAAATCCACGAAGCACAATCGAAGACCGGAATTGCCAGCACGACCTCGCGGGTGTCGTATCGAACACGTACTGGCGCTTCTGCCCGTCGCGAAAACGAGAGCAGAGCGGTGACTACCACAAAGCGTTCAACGGTGAAAACCTTGCTCGGTGGTGGCGCGAGCGTCTCCTCCCCAATCTGACTGCTCTCTCATTGATCATCATGGACAATGCACTCTATCGTCGATCTCTCCCGGCATCTACTTCTTCACCGACGACAATGAGAAAAAGCAGTCGCATTGAGCACTTGACTGCACATTGCATTTCGCACTCAACCTGTAAAGGGATTTGTTCACAACAGTCCCTCTTACACGGCTTGCACGCTTGTGCGTCTTAGAGAAAGCGTCCTGACTTGGAGGGAAGGGGACTTGAGTGCTTGAAGGCAAATTTATAACTGAATTGAAAAGCTGTTATGGTTCCTGTCGCTGCTCTTACTTAGCCTCAAGGGCTCCTAGAAGTTTTATAAATAAAACCTCATTCCTAAAATAAAACCTACTAAACTGATATATAAAACTTTGGGTACACTGAGGTTCAACTCAGTTGAAGTTTCGCGGAAAATTCCCAGCGATGTGACTGGCTGGAAGCCTATCACCCAAAGCTTGGTGCCACGTCCGACGTGTCACCAGCCCAGTTCCTCAAGAACAGGAATCATCATTCCGAACATGGTTACTCCCAACGGTCCGGAATCCTTTCATGACATCGTCCAGTGATGGAATGACGTCACCCACGCATGTGGGACTCGTTTGTACCATGACTCCTTTGTTACCAGTCAGCTACAATGTACAATGAAGGTGGTGTGTTCCACCTTCATGTAATGGGCAGAAGGGTCCATTACACAACCGACATGAGCGCTGCCAGGCTCAAGTCTCTCGTCCGATCGCACATTCAAAGCAACGTGAAGTTCAAAATAGTTCAGCTTGCAGAAGCCCAAGGTCATTCTGTGCGCTTCACGCCACCTTACCACAGTGATCTGCAACCAATTGAGCTTCTCTGGGCCCGCGTGAAAGGCAACGTTGGACGCAAGTACAACTCGTCTACAATATTAGATGATGTTGTTTGCCACCTGGACGCTGAATTTGAGAACTTGCGAAGAGACACAGGCCGACACAGAGAGGACGGAAAGTCGCACATCGAAGCGATGATTGTCACGACGACTGCAATCGCACAGGCGATGGCCCAAGATGAGACAGACGATGAGGAGGCTGACGGAGAGGTTAGTTCGGATGAGGAGAGCTCAAGGGACAGCGGTAGTGGTAGTGGTAGTGAGAGATCAAGCTGAGCTTTAATTTTTCAGGAGTATACTGAAACCAATATAAATATGTTTACGTTTTCGCTCGTACCTTTTAATCTATGCAGCCACTGAAAATTCTGAAAGCATGGGCACTATTGTTTCTATACGTGGATTTAGTGTGAGTATAATTTATATCATCAAAAATTGTGTTCTTTATGCTGTTTACAACTGTTATATAAAATTTAGCACTTCCGCATGGCACAAAACAAAACAACGTGTCACAACATCTTGTCTTTCGGTTCTAGCTGTGACATATCCTTACGTTTTTGGCCTAAATTCTGTATAGGAATCCCTATACAAATAGTTCTTGGTGCCTGTGACACATTGTTTAGGATGTGTGCAATCTTTTCCAATCTTGACGCCTGAGTCACATTGTTGAGGGTGTATACCATCTGTCTCGACATTGTGTAACCAGAAAAAATGAATAAGCCTAACATGTCCCATTAAAAAAGTTATATTTAGTCTCATTCGCGGTCCGTCAACGTGTGCGAGCGTCCTGTCAGGTAAGCCTTGGAATATTTTGCTGCCGAGAAGTGAAGGGCCTTAGACCTTCTTGGGGCAGGTGGCGCGGACATCGCCGTCATCACTCTGAAGGCGGGCCACCCCCCCCGCAATGTTAACCTCTTCTCCGGCGACGTGGGGACGTGGCTGATACCGTTACTTCTTCCTGGCAGCTCTAGTCGGATCAAATCTACTGTGATCCCATACAACCACGACAGGTAAAGCTGCACGAGCCAGCTCTCCCGAAGAGAATTAGTAGGAAGAGAATACGGTGCTTCAAGTAGGCAGGGATCTTGGGCTTGCGCTGACGAGCTTTCTCGCTAGCTTTGGCTTTGCTGAGCTGATTCCATGGCGACATTGGTGACGGTGGTGGTCCAGCCCATGAGAAAACTGCTGCTCGGAACGACGGTGGTGGTGTCCATGACGACAACGATCGTAGCTAGATTGGGTCGAAGGTGTTGGTCAGTGGAGCCCTTGAAGGAGAAATGAAAAGCATGCGAACACCAGCAGCCGATATGCGTAAGCACAGAGCACATCTAGTCAAAGCGTCCAAGCACACATCCGTCGTCTTTTTCGACACACTCTGTGGTCATACGCTTTGCGATACGTGGTACAGGCATCTCTCAAAATACCGCTCATCACAATCAATTGATACCCTCTTTAAAGCGATCAGGATAGCATCGCAATCGCTTTCAAGAGGATTTCGCAAATGCACTTGACTGTCACAAACAAAAAGCACGGCTCGGCATCGACAGCATGGCGACTGCAACGGCTCACGTCCGCCTGACTCTCTCTCAGAAGACCGCACTGCGCGCCAAGCACGCGGCGCACCCAGAGACGACTCGCCGTGAGCTGTGCGAGTGGGCATTGGTGGCTTTCGCGCTGCCACGCCCTCTCGCGAAG
>JALBZZ010000129.1:0-58742 GCA_038051095.1 Globisporangium irregulare
TCCAGCACAAAGTACGTGACGCCGTCGCGCTCGACCGTGTGGTTGATCTCGATCGTGTTGATGGTCTCAAGGAATGCCAGCGGGGCCGCGGTGCGTGCGGTGCTTGGGTACGACGCCCACCGGTCAGCGCTGGGATGCTATTCGGAACGACTGGAGAACCCGCCATTTCCTACAGATATGAGGCGTACTGGTGTCAACTGGAGTAGGAGGGAAATCGGAGAATGAGAAGACACTGGCTCAACGATGGTTGTCATTTCGTAATAGCAGTCCGACCTTGTGCTTGTTGGTGGGACATTGCGTGTCATATCATAGATATGCATAAGGAAGAGTATATCCAACTTCAACACGCGGCTCTTGAGTTGAAGATGGACCTCTTTTTATGCATATGCATAATGCTTCTATGCGAAAAAGAAATTATACACAACAAGAAAATAGTGTGAACCACTCTAAATGCTAGCTTGTGTGTTGAAGAAGAGTGTGTGTCGTTTTGTGTCTCTTCAGGGTCGATCATTTCCGCATTCTCAAAAAGCTCGCACACAAGTCCAAGAGAGAGAGCTGAGCAAGCAAGCGACTGGGACGGAACGCAAGCCACGCCACACCACGCCTAGGTGATTCAAGCCAAGCATGGAGCCGCTTTCACAGCCGCACCGCGCGTGGCAGAACAAGAGCGAGTGGGAGGTACTCGTGGAGAACATCGCACAGTCGCACTCGCGGCTCGCGTCCGGCATCCAGCTGGCGATCGAGAAGCAGTGGGGCAACAACTTCACAGGTGACCAGCCAACCACCTCCCCCCCATGAAGCCTATGAATACATAATGTTCATTGACTCACTGCGCGCATGCTCTCTGTGTGTGAATACATTTAGCATGCCTCCAAGCGTACGCAAGCGCCAAGGAGAATGAGATCCGCGGCGTGTGCAGCTCCAACTACCAGGAGTTCGTCGACTCGATCGAGGAGATTGTGCGCATGAAGGCGGATGTCGCGAAGCTACAGCGAGATATCGATCGCTTTCAGAACGAGCTCGCTAGCGCGACGTCCGGTGTTCTCGCGATCCATGACTCGCTCGATGCGTGCTATAAAGTGCAGCGGAACATCGACGAGTCGATCGAGAAGCTGCAGCAGTGTCAGCGGATTGTAAGTGACGCATCGAGGAGATGTGGACTGATTTACTGCTGACGTGCTTTGCTGGCGATTGCGTTCTGGGATGGTGGTATGCAGGCTGGTCTGGCGACGACGATTGATATGTACATCCAACAGAACAAGCTCTTCCACGCACTAAAGGTCCTCGAAGAGCTACGAAGCGAGATCGCGGGTTTTCGGGTTAGTTTGGAATACCAGTAGCTACTTGCTTTTCGCCGTCCTTGATCTGAAGAGAGCCCGTCTGGTTTGGTTTTTCGTAGGGTCAATTGTTTCCGCAGAGAATGAACGACTGGATGCACATCGCGATGGAGACCATCAAAGAAGAAGCAAAGCGGAATGTTTCGACGTGGCTGGAGGAGATTCGAGCAGCGTCACTGGTTGGTACCTCATATCAATGTTGTTTGGCATTGCTCTTGATTGTAGTACTGGTGCTGTGTCTAACAGTCTGGATTATTATTTGGGAACAGTCGATTGGTGAATTTGCAATCAAGCGATTTGAGAACCAAGTGAGCGAGCAGTACTACGAGCAAGATATTCTCGAAAAATGTGGTATGCCGTCGACACCGTCCACCCCGAGAGCAACAGGAAGCTCTGGTTCAAATCAATATAGTACAACTGGTAAAGCAGGTGGGGCAGCAACAAGTCTGTCAACACCTCGTTCGTCTGTTGCTCCTTCGTTTGCATCGCTGGCAGGAAAGTCAGGTGGCGGTGGAGAAGATACGCTGAGACTGCCATCTCTCAAAGTCCTGAACTCGGACGCCGACCTGCTCCGAGAGAAGAACAACATCCACGCGGGGTATATGAAGAAAACCCTGGAGCATCTGTCTCCGATACTCCGGATTCTGCACGCATTCCGAGTGATGAACCAAGTGCCCGAGCTCGCAGCATTCTACAACGCGAACCGATTGGTACGAAAGCCAAACTTGTTGAATGTTTGGATGAATGTTCTGTGTTATCTCTCTAATGTACCTTGTTTGTGCTGTTATTTTTTTCAAATAGCCGCAGCTTCAGCTGCAATCGTTCTTAACTGGTGACGTGGCTATGATCACACCGGACAAATTTGTCGGGCAGCACGAAGAGCTGTTCAAGAAGTTCACCGGCTCCTTCTGCTTGGAGCACTTGCTCTGGCGTTACTCCAACGAGGCGCTTCTCACCAAGAAAGAGATCAACGGCATCTTCCACCTCATCGTGCAGAGCCTTTGCGGAATCATCACGGCGTCCATTCTTCGAATCGAGAACCCGAAAACCATTCTCGACATCAAACGGAGTGCCATCATGTGTGCGCGGGCGCTATGCGACGAAGTTCATGAGTACAACCCCGCGTCGATTTTTGACACGTTCCGTCGCCTCGGCGCCCATTTTCGACACTCGATGCTTGCTGAGACAACGAAGTGCGCAAAGATGTTGGAAGTTGTTTCGCGATTGTGCTTTTCTCTGACTCACTTGACTTTTGATAAAATTACAGGCAGCTTCAAGAGTTCATGACCACGGACACGTTCGAGCATATCAGAGTCCCGAAGAAGAATCTAGCAGAGGTGAGATGCCAAATTTCGTGTTCCGTTGATTCAAGAAGTCAGGATTGTTGATGACTAACGTGCCGCTCGTGCTCCAGATACTCACTCTCTGTGGTATTGAAGGGCAAGAAGAGAAAATGCTCAATAATGTCGACCTCGCTGCGGATCTTGTGGTGCTCCCGCTCACCGAGGTACTTGATAAAAATGGTGATTAAAAGAAGGACAATCTGGGACTGATTTCGGCTGCGGTTTTCGAATCGTAGGTTGTCGTCAAAAGCTGCAGAGCCGTGGAATCGCTAGTCCAGATGATGTACGACTACGAACGGTAAGAGTGTATATTGCCGGTGCTTCGTAGGTTAAACAACTCACCCGCCCGTGTCTCTTCTAGCTATCTGAACATCAACGATTGGGGCGATGCAGTTCGCGATGACACCATCGAAGCACTTGGATATTTGAACGACGTGCTAAACGAAGTGATCGATCAGCGCTCAGATCTCCAAGTCTCCATGGTGCGTTGAGGATGCCTGTTTTGTACTTTGAACTCTGCGCAAATATTTGACTGTGAACCTCGAGTGTTTTCCTAGGCTGTCGTGATGGGCTCGAATGCGTCTTTCCTAGCTTGTGCGTGCGATCATTTCGAGCAAGTCGTGAAAGCGCAGACCGAGGCGTGGGAAGCGCGAACGTACGGGTACAGCGTGAACAACACGCTCCGCAATCACCAGCTGGTCAAGCCGAACTCGAACCGAATGCTACTGAGCAAAGCTGGGGCGAAGAAGAAGTTTGAAAGCACGATGACTCGAGCCCAGGACATGGTTTGCGAGCTGATGGTGAGTGTTGCTGGGAATGAAATTTCTTTTACGGTAGATGACTAACTTCTTGTTACTGTTGTCCCTTTTAGCTCAAGAAAATCGACGAGCTTTTGTCTTCGTTTTACTATCTCAACTGGATACCTGCTGAGGTTTCGCTGCAGCCAGACCCGTCCATGTGGGACTTGATCAACTATTTGAAGGTCACGTTCTCGCACTTGTCCCAGCTACCGACGGTCGTTCGCGAAGCCGTCCACTTCGCGTCGTGTATCCATATCTCGAAATCGATGGAGCAGCTACTGTGCGGCACCACCGTGAGGAAACTGAACATGGCTGGGATCTCCAACTTCAAGCGCAACCTGGACGCCTTACTGGACTACATCGGTACCATCGAGATTCAGCAATTGAAGGAGTGCTTCCTCGCGCTGACACAACTTCTCGAACTTTTGCTCTCTGGTCAAGCCGAGAAGTTCCTCGACCCACAGCAAAGGTACGCACGAAGAATGTGCAATGCTAGCAATGTTGATCGTTCCTCTGATGGAGTTTTTGAATTCGTCGCGCACAGGGAAACTGGTAAGTTCTCACACTTGTCGGTTGAGACCGTGTCCAGCGTGCTCGAGAAGGTGAAGGACGCCAAGTCTTCTTCGAGGCTCTGGGGATCGTCGTCATCAAGCTCACAAAGCACTCATAAGAAGACCAGCCTGCTCGGATCGGTGGTAAAGACCCTTCGAAAGTAAGATGTGTGGAATACTTTGAACCACTGCAAGGGGGATTGTCGTGAGCACGCATGCACATATATTGGTTTGAATGTACGGGCATAATCGTTTCACTTTGCGCTGCATTTGGATTTCGTGACTGAATGACTGGGGGATCTTTTGCACTAACATCTCCAGCCATATCAGGTTTATCGAGCCATTTTGCTTCCGCACTCAAAACCGTCCAGCATAAGAGAGCGTTGTGCGCGTCAATACTGCAGAAGTTGGTGAGCCTTCAACGTGGATTGCACCATGTTTGTCAGCTGCTCCTGACTTTCCTCGAGATGGAGGTGCGAGAAACTGGAGCTTTGACTGAGTCCAGCAAGAAGGTTTCCGATCGTCGGCTCTCTCGCCCCGCATTTCGCTATTTCCTCAGCGCGCAGTACGAGCTCCGACTGGCTGTCGGCATTTGTATTGAATCGTAAGAGCCGCAGTGCACCTTCCCGCAAGTCGCTGTCTGCACCTTGTCCTGCATGTTTGCCATCTTCTTCTGCAGGTTCGCGGCATCCACGTGTGGTGGGATCAGTCTCATCAAGGCTGGCCAAGAAAATCTGATGAAACAGGTCGTACATCTTGTCTGGGTCGAGCATTCTTGCTCCTCCATCGCTGCTACTGCTGCTTTTCATGCCGCAGTCCACAGGAAACCGTTTTCGAAAACGCTCGAGTTTCTCTCTGATGTTCTTCTCGGACCGAAGTTGGTGCAGGAAATCGTCGACACTCAGCGCGGCTTTCACCCAGCGCTTAACACTGCCCAGCGAACTCGGGATTGCCACATTTTGGACGCTACTCTCGTTCTCAAGCTTCATGCGCACAGCTCCAGCCCAGTCGCGGTCTTCATTCCGCTTCGAGAACCTGGCGATCAACTCCAGAATTGAGCGCTGATATTTCTCAAACCGCTGATTCAGCACGTGCTTATCAGTGAGAAGCATTCCCACCGAGTCAATTCCCTGTGCTCCGAGTTCGTTCCAGACGCTATCAGCCGCAAGTTTGATAAGCTCCTCCAACGACTGGCCAGTGTCACTGAATAAATGACTCTGCTCATCGACACTTTCAAGAGATCTCGGTTCAATCGGCATCAAGCTTCCCATACTCGACGTTCTGGATCGAACGCTGCCGGTTCCTTGAATTGGAGCATCTGAAGTTTGTGGCTCACCAACTACTGATCGTCGCGCAGCAAACGAAAGTGACCGATTCAAGTTGCTGGTACTTCCACCACCACCACCCATGTCCGTCTGCCTCCAAGTCAACAACGCACAGAGGGACTCTGCGACGCTGCTGGCAGCACTGCTGGCGCCTGCAAGCGTCTTGGAGACGCTCTCGCAGTTGAATAAGTTCGGCGCCATGACGATCGCGAGACTCTGCGCAGTCATTTTGTTCACCGCGCTCTTCTCGACCACCTCGAGCATGTGGTCAAGAAGCCACTCAAGCACTGCGCGTTCTTTTGGGGACAATTTGCTTAGTACCTGAGTGACGTCATCGCTTTTGCTAGTAAAATCGTCGATGTTCAACTTGGATAGCAGCAGCGAGGGCAGTTCGCGGAGCCACTGTTTGATCAGGCTCGCGTACACGTGCGGGTCGCTCACACACGAGTGCTCGACGCTGCCGCTGTTGATGGCCTTTTTCACGCTCTGCACCTCATTTTGCTCCGGGGAGGCGCGGTAAATGTACTTTGTGGTCAGTCCGTCGCGCTTGAGAAGCTCTCGACGCAGCATATGTAGAAGCGCTGGCACTTGGCCGCCGCTATTGCTCGAGCGGCAGCGCATCTGCGCCAGTGGGATGCCGAATTGCTGGTGGAGAACCGCCCACTCTTCTGGGGCCGGAGCGCCTTCGAAGCGCGCGTCGACCGAGTTGAACTTGACGCAGGCATCGTGCGTAACGCGGAACGGGTCGCCAATGAGATGACTGCTGGTGGATATTGACGCGCGTGAGAATTGGTGGTTGTGAGGAGCTGGGGAGTTTGGTGCAACTGTTGAGACTGAGGCTGAAGCTGCTGGTAGAAGCGAGCGTCGGTGAGAAAGGTCGTCGCCTCGGATGACACTGTTACGTGGTGGTGTGGCGTATCTGCTGATACTGTTGATACTGCTTCTCTGTAGATCTTGGTCCATCTTTTGGTTTTCCACCTCTTCTTGAAGCAGCTTCGTGAACAAGCGTGTCGATGACGACGACAGCAAAGACAGCGAGCTGATCGACGAGAGCAGCACGTTCACGCGCGCATTCGACGACGCCTGGACGTCCGAAAGCGGGTTCTGCCACGACGACAAGACGCTCGAGAGCTGCTTCGGCATCGTCGTCACGACAGATTGCTGCTTGGGAGAGGGAACATGTTGATGTTGTTTTGGTTCTGGCTGTGATGAGCTCTTGACGGCGTGGGGTTTGAGTGTGGAGGACACGAAGAACTGCTCACCTAACGCTTTATTCTTGGCTGATTTGCGAAGTGATGATGACGACGCAACTGGCAGCAGCAATTTGAACTCGGTTGGCGGTTGACTTCCAGTTGGAAATGCTGGTACAGACTCGGTATGTTCCACTGGTGCATCCGTGCCCCACGAATGCGATCCGCTTGGAGCTGTTGCTGGTGGTATGATCGTCTGGTTCTTCACGTGAGAAGGCAGCTCCGCAGAATCCGACACCGAGAGCTGGAGCAGCTCATCCTCCGATACCATCAAACCCAAGGATGTCGGTTGTCGGAAACTGAAAATCTCTTCAGCGGTGCCAGACGAATCACTGTCGCTACTTGCCCCATCATCAGCGTTGTCGTCTTCACTACCTCCGCTATTGTCTGCCTTGGAATGGAGACCGCGGTCGTCAGCCTTGTCGTTCTGACTAACAGTGCTTGGCTTTTGATCTCCAGCATCGTCTTCACTATCACTTGCACTCTCACTGCCATCGTCTTCATCGAGGCGAGAAATGTCTTCTGCAATATCACCACCATCGCCACAATCTCCCTTCAATTCTTCTCCATCAAGTTTCAGCTTCATGGCGTCCGAAACTTCTCCTTCACTCTCTCTTGCTGCTGCGTTTGAGGCAACAGTGAGATTGTGAGCTGCAGCAACACCAGTTGATCCAACTGCTGCCTTATCAGCTACATCTGCTTCAGCAATAACAGGTGGTGGTGGTATTTCTGGGGCACTGAGCACGACTAGACTCTTCTCAACCTGTTCTTGCCGCCCAATACTCGAATACACGCGCTCAATGTGCTCCACGCCACGAATGAACACATGCTCCAGGCATTCCAACGCCGTCGGGCGCTCCACAGGGTCTTTCTGGAGGCAAAACTGTAGAAATTGCGAGAATTCGACACTCCAGGAGCTCGGGTTCTTCAGCTGCGGTGACGGGTTCCGCGGTATCTGGATTAGCACACGCATCGGATGTTCGTCGAACAGCGGTGGCTTCTGGTCCGCGAGTTCGATGGCCGTGATCCCCAGCGACCAGATATCCGACTTGTAGTCGTAGTCGCTGTCCTGGATCATCTCGGGACTCATCCAGTACGGGGTGCCCACGAACGTACCCCTACGCGACATGGTATCCCGCAATTGAGCGGAGACCCCAAAGTCGGCGATCTTGACTTGGCCGCCTGACGTCAGCAGGATGTTTCCGCCCTTGATATCTCGATGGATCTTCTTCTTCGAGTGCAGGTACGCGAGGCCGTACAGCGCGCCGCGCATGATCACGGCGATCTCGTGCTCTTTGAGCCTGCGATGCCGGCTCACATCGCCCACAGATCCGCCGCCGCAGTACTCCATCGCGACCCAGAGCGCGCCGTCCTTGTAGTACGCGCCGTAGAACGCCACGACGTTCGGGTGGTCGCACTCACGCAGGAACTGGATCTCCTTGCGCACATTTTCAATGTCTTCGCCTCGCTGCCCCGCCTCCAGCGCCACAGGGATCACCTTGAGCGCCGCGAGCTTGGACGGGTCGCTCTTGTAGAACGCGCGGAACACACGGCCGAACGCGCCTGCTCCCTCTTTGTTCTGGATCTCAAAGACGTGCTCCGGATCGATGTCTTCGAGTCCCAGCGACTTGAGCATCTGGTTTGCGACGCACGAGAGCGCGACGCTCGACGTGGACTTGCGACTCGCGGCCGCCACCATGTTTGACGCAGCTGAGGCACCAGAAGCCTTTGGCTTTGGTTGTGGAAGCTTCGCCTTGTCCATCGTTGTGGAGCCTGTTTGCTGCGTTCCTAGACAAGTTAGGATCTTTGTTTCAATTCAGATCTCCCAAACTCAAACAAGAGGCTCAAACGTCGCTTTGAGAAACTCAAGCAGCCATTCGCCACTTCAATGGAATTCGAAAACAGACTTCAAATCGTCAGAACTAAACGCGATTGACTCCATTCCCAACCATTACCTATGGAATCCGCAACCTACTTGAAGAAAATAACATGCAATAGCAAACAAAATGGGGAATCCTTACCTCGACATCCAAAGATCCTAACTGCGTTAGAGTCAAACACCACACATCATTTCTCAAATCAAAGACCTTCGCTTAGTCCACTTCCTCAATCTTTGGTCCTTCGCCTTCACCACCGCCGGCACCTGCAGCTTCTCCAGCACCTGGACCGCCTGGCATGCCTCCACCCATGTCGCCCGCGTACATCTTCTGCAAGATCGGATTCGCGACACCCTCCAGCTCCTTCTGCTTGGCGTCAAACTCCTCCTTCTCGGCCGCCTGGTTAGCGTCCAGCCACGCAATCGTCTCGGTAATCTTGTCGTCCACGCGCTTCTTGTCGTCCGCCGAGAGCTTCGCCTGGATCTTCTCCTCCTGGAGCGAGTTGCGCAGCCCGTACGCGTAGTTCTCAAGCGCGTTCTTGGCCTCGACACGAAGCTTGTTGCGCTCGTCGGCGTCCTTGTACTTTTCGGCCTCGGCGACCATGCGGTCAATGTCCTCCTGCGAGAGGCGGCCCTTATCGTTCGTAATCGTGATCTTGTTCTCCTTGCCCGTCGACTTCTCGACCGCCGACACGTTCAGAATCCCGTTCGCGTCGATATCAAACGTCACGTCGATCTGAGGCACGCCACGCGGCATTGGCGGGATGCCGTCCAAGTTGAATTTGCCCAACGAGTGGTTGTCGCGCGTCATCGTGCGCTCGCCTTCAAACACTTGGATAAGCACACCGGGTTGGTTATCCGCGTAGGTCGAGAAGGTCTGCGACTTCTTCGTGGGGACGGTCGTGTTACGCGGGATCAGCGTCGTCATCACGCCGCCAGCCGTCTCGAGCCCCAGCGACAGCGGCGCCACGTCGAGCAGCAGCAAGTCCTGCAGGCGACTCGACTTATCCGCGCCACTCAGGATCGCCGCCTGCACGGTCGCGCCAAACGCGACGGCTTCGTCCGGGTTGATCGACTTGTACAGGTCCTTCCCGTTGAAAAAGTCCGAGAGCATCTGCTGCACCTTGGGGATGCGCGTTGAACCGCCAACGAGCACGATCTCGTTCACCTGGCGCTTCGAGAGCTTCGCGTCACGGAGCACGCGCTCGACCGGCTCCATGGTCTTGCGAAAGTAGTCTGCGCACAGATCTTCAAAGCGCGCGCGCGTGATCGTGCTATTGAAGTCAATGCCATCGAACAGCGAGTCAATCTCGATATACGCCTGCGCCGACGACGACAGCGTGCGCTTCGCGCGCTCGCAGGCCGTGCGCAGGCGACGCAGTGAGCGTTGGTTCTGCGTCATGTCCTTTTTGAACTTGCGCTTGAACTCGGCCGTGAAGAACTCGACGAGGCGGTTGTCAAAGTCCTCACCGCCCAAGTGGGTATCGCCCGCAGTCGCCTTGACCTCGAAGATACCCTCTTCGATCGTCAGCAGCGACACGTCGAACGTGCCACCGCCGAGGTCAAAGATAAGCACATTGTGCTCGCCACCCTTCTTGTCGAGCCCATAGGCGATCGCGGCCGCCGTGGGTTCGTTGATTATACGCAGCACATTCAAGCCGGCGATGACCCCGGCGTCCTTGGTCGCCTGGCGCTGCGAGTCGTTGAAGTACGCTGGCACCGTGATGACCGCGTTCTTGACTTGCTTGCCAATGTACGCCTCCGAGATCTCCTTCATCTTGATAAGCACCATCGACGAGATCTCTTCTGGCTGGAACGTTTTGCTCTCGCCCTTAAATTGCACGACGATCTGCGGCTTGTTGTCCGCGCCGGCAACGACCTTGAACGGCCAGTGCTTAATGTCGGCCTGCACGACCGGGTCCGTGAACTTGCGGCCGATCAGGCGCTTGGCGTCGAACACAGTGTTGTGCGCGTTCATCGCGACCTGGTTCTTCGCGGCATCACCGATGAGACGCTCCGTGTCCGTGAACGCCACGTATGACGGGGTCGTGCGGTTACCCTGGTCGTTCGCAATGATCTCCACACGGTCGTTCTGCCACACGCCGACGCACGAGTAGGTCGTACCCAGGTCGATACCGACGGTCTGGCCCGTGACTTGTGCTGGCTGCTGGTCCGTCATTGTTGCTGTCCTTTGAGTTGCGAGTCTTGTTAGTCTTGTTTTGCTGTTGTTTGTGTTGTATCCGGCAAATTGGGAACTGAGCTTGTCGATCCAGTGAGTTCAAGGTTCACTGTGCTCTGCGACTTATAATGCGGGAGCTCTTCACGGGAGTTAGAGCTCTTGGTTCGATGCTTTTCCCAGAACTGCTTTCGTTTTCCTTCCAAGGTTCGAGAATACGAGTGGTTGCGTCAATGCTCTTCAAACGGCGCGATGATTGAAGCAAGAGGCTTCAAGATTCGAGACTTGGGAGACAACGAGGTAAGCACAGTTAGTTGCAAAAGCTTTTGTCTAGAAAAAATGATGTGACATCGTGATGGCATCACGCCGTTAACCACCAAACATGCATACTGTACACGCATGCGTGCAACCATGGCGTGTGTAAATGTGAGCGTACGCTGGTTCCCGTGTCAATTTTGTATAAAGCGCTGGGACGGGACGCGGGCCGCGCGAAGAGCGACCAGTGCTGCACTTCTGGACCATTCGAGAGGCTTTTTTTAATATTCACAAGCATCGTCCCGCTCTGCTCTGCTCTGTAGTGTTGGCACAAAAGAGAGAAATGAGATCGCTGCGCTGTGTGCTGCTCTCGCGGGTGTGACTACCGCGTGTCAGCCGGTACGTGCAGCGCGCGCATGACGTCGAAAACTCAGTCTCCGCGATGCTGCAGCCAACAGTAGCGTGCGGTTTCGCTCGCTTTGCGTGGCTTTTTGCGTCATCAACCCTTCGTTCCACTGAATGCAAGCGAAGTGAGCCAGCGGGTGGCGCTCAATAGAGCAGCACCAGCGCTCGTGCGACTATGATAATCGCATGTGCTGCTTATGCTGCTACTCACTTTCCAGAAATCTCTGCGCGGCGGTTGGTTCCTGCACTCCTGCACGAATGATACAGTCATTTAGAGGTTTGGATTGGCTTATTATTCACTTGGCAAATGAAATGGCTCCACTTGAACCAGTTGGTTATCAGATGAGTGATGGTGGCGGTGCACTGGCACATCTGATTCGTTCTAGAATTTCCTTTTGAAGGTGATCGAAGTCAGATTGCAGGCATGCATCGACTTAGAGAGGGCATGCGACATAACTGTGAGGTCAGCATCTCACCTTGTTTAATAAATACAGATGAGAAAAGATCTAATAAAGACTATTTTTATCTAAACTAAACTGAAATTCACTAAACATTTTAAAGAGGGTTTTAAAGCACAAATCATCTGCACTGACAGTACTTTTCACAGCAGACGAGACCACCCATTTTTGAGCGAATCTGAGATTTGGGGTTCAGATTTACGTACCGTAAATGGAGCTGTAACGGCTTCATCATTGGAGCTTTTCAACCCAGAGAAAGATCTCAAAAATTAGCTGTCGGCTGTCGTTGTTTTAGGCCCAGATTTATGCCGTAGTCGGGAGGCAAAAAATGACTGGTTGATGGTGGATTTGATTATGGGTTGGGAAAAAATGCCCCAGCGCTTTTGGAGCCAAGCTTCGCACTCTCGTTGTGGCGCACGCCAGTCCTACAGTGGCCCGTACAGGCGCGTGTGCTTCTTCGAAGGGAAGGAATGCAACGAGTGATCCTTGGGTTTGCTTGTTTGGTTGTGATATGATTGTCGCGTTGTCAGGACTTGCGACTTTGAAAGTGTGCACCTCTCTTGTGTGTGGTGTGGAGCTGACCGACCGACACAAGCGGGCGATGGTCGTCTAATCGCCTGATACTACGAATTAGCAGTGTGTTCGTAGCGATTTAGCGCAAATGGACCCTCCGACTCAACATTCAGCTGCTTGGTGGCGTTTGGTGACACTTGCTGCATGGGGAGCTAGCTCTCTGCGCATCGATGAGCTTCTGTACGAGTGCAATGGTAAATGGCGATATGTATGTCTGGGTTCTTCGTCTTACCATCAAGACGATATACTGTTTTCTGCCAACTGACAGCTCGAAGAAGAAGAAGGAAAATGTGAAACCCAAACACAGACAGGCGTTAAGAAAAGTCAAAACCTCCAGACGCTCACTTTTCGGTTGCCTATCAAATCAACAGAAACCTCAAACCGCTGGCGTTCTTCTACCGATCTCCACCGCTTTGAGCAAGTGACTGGTGGTTATCAGATTCGGTTGAGACGCCCGCTCCACGCTCTCGCTCTCTAAGTCAATCCATTGCCTGATCAGGATCTCTTATTGCCACTCATTTATCCATTCATTCACTCATTCTTCAAAGCGCAGGCCGACACCAGCAGCGCGAACACGCTTCGTCCGCGCCGTAAGATAAGATTCAAGATCACCCCTTGACAAGTCCAAATTACATGCACATCAAAATTTAAGTCGCCTGATACTGTCACAGTCAAGTCAAGCTGAGGACCACCAGTCGAAACCCTCTCTAAAATCCATCCAGCCAGTGGCTCGCCATCCATCCCACACGAGCGAGTGGCGCCAGAGACCAGGCGCAGCAACTCAGATCAAGGCAAAAAGCTCCAGAGAGAGCGAGCGAGCGAGAAGGGCGAGCGTCCAACCACCACTCAGACACAGACTCAGAAACGCTGAGGGACATCACTCCCTCCTTCCCTTTGCCACCCAACCACCAGCAGCAGAGCTCGATTAGTCCCCGCAGCAGAGAGACACACGTGGCCCCATTAGCAGCAGAGTTCAGATCGAGATGCTGGACGACGAAGCGCGCCGCACGCTCGAGGAGGAGGCGATCGCGCTTGTGAGCCTGAGCAACCCCACGACGCGCTTTATGCGGAATCCCCTCGACATGCGTACCACCGCATACGAGCGCATGAGCCATCGTGGTGACGATCAGAGTGGCCGAGTTCAAGGGGATAGCAAGGCGCTGTTGTTCGCGGCGCCGTGCCGCCAGTACGCGCAGCAGCAGGATCAGCAACCACAGGAGAAGGTATCGAATGGCGCGATCCACCCCATGCTGCAGGTCAAGGCGAACCTCATTGCGCGTCGCGACGGGAAAATGGGGACCGCTCCTACGCGAAAGCTACGCATCAAGGCGGAAAGCGGTGGTGACAACCCAGTCGAGAAGAGCGAGACACAAGGAGGAGCAGCGTTCCTGTCGATGGAGGTGTTTGTGAACGGCAGCGGCGCTTCAGACAGCAATGGTGGTGTTGACGCTGACCTCAAGCTCGCGCCAAGCAGCAGCAGGAATAACAGCAGCAACGCTTCGACTCTCCCGCCCAAGCGCGCGATGAGCCACGCAGGCGAGGAGCTCTACGCACAGAACCCGGCGGTGTCGGAAGAGCAGCAGCAGCTGGACGCGCTGAACGGCAACATCTCGATGAAGTCGCTACTCGTGACGCTCAAGAAGCGCAAACTGAGTCCGCACGCGGACGCGGACGCCCAGGCAGCGGCTGCCGAGAGCGAGTGCGCCAAGGTGCTGCCGAGCTTTCGCGAGGTTTTCGAGTCGCCACGCCAGCCATCTGGCCAGCAGACTACCACCGCCTCCAGCAACAGCGACTCGCCGTCTGCGTCTTCGACCACCACCACCGCCACTCCAACGACGGTGCTGACCTCGGCGGAGCTCAAGTGCAAGTACCGTACGGGCAAGTGCAGCAACATGCGCGCGCTCAAGTCGTGCGGCGACTACCACAACCTGTGCAACTACCACCGCCTGCGCGCGAACGCAAACCAGCGCAAGCTCGACCGCAAGAAGAAAGTGCAGCGCCAGCAGACTGCGCCGTCGTCCCCACAGGCGGCCGCGGCGTCCTTGTCATCCAGCCCAGCGTCGGTCTCTGCGGCGTCTGCGCTCTGCGCGCCATCCGCTGCTGCGGCCGCAGCGCTGGTGGCCATGCCGACGTCCGCGCCGCCGCTGATGCCTTTCCACCAGCAGCAGTTTCACCAGCAGCGATACGACGCGCCGCCACCGCCATTCTACCCGGGGGCGGGGAGAGTCGACTCGAGCGGAAACGCCAGTAGCAGTAGCACCAATAGTAGTAACGATAGTAATAGTTTGCGTGTCAAGCAGGAGCGATCCATGTAGAAGTTATTAGAGGAGGGGGAGGAAAGCTCATTAGGGGAGTGCCACCCCACCAACCAGCAGCATCACCAGCCAGCCAAAAAGAGGAGAAGAGAGCAGAGAAACAAATCGTAGAGCCTTGTTTTCGATAAGGAGGAAATACAGTCTTTCTGTTACCACAACACCTTCATTTTTGCTTTGCATGCTCCTTTCTTGATGGACACGATGATGACTTCGGTGTGATTAAATATATTCCATTGCGTGGGAGGGGTTGTTTGGCTGCATCTCTGTGTGACTCTGTGAAGATGGGGGACTGTGTTGTGAAGACTTTGGGTTTTTTGTGCTCTCTATGTGTAGATGACGAGGAAGACCATGACCACGAGCACGAAGATGAGGAAGATAATCAGCCCTAACTGGCACTTGTCTGGAAATGGCAAATAGCAAAACCACAAGAGGGTGAGATATTGAAACCAAATGACGCACTTGCAACAGCGACTTCGACAACAAGAACCTCCATTCACCTTTTGTCTTGAGGAGTCTGCTCATGCGCTCCATCACAAAGTTCATTCGCTCTTGCGCTTCCACGACATCGTCCGTCAAGTCGTCCAGCATCCTGAAGAACAGAAGAGTCACAGTCACACACGCACACATGGGTCAGTCAGCCAATGCACGAACTCAACACAAAATCAACGCCTGTCAGCTAGCTGCTCACTTGTTCTGGCTCTTGATCTCGTGGTTGATCTCGATCGCGACAGCGTTTAGGGACGTCACCGACTTCGACAACCCGTCTAAGCTCTGCTCCTGCTCTTGTAAAATGTGCTGCATGCAATGTTTCAATAGGAGAGAATAATGATAACATCATCAATACCTGAGCAAGTAGGTAGGGAGACAACCCATGCAAAACTGTCCGCTAAGCAACGTACACTCTGGCGCTGGCTGTGATCTTCTAGGAACCTTGCGTTGTCGTCCATCGCTGCTGCTTTTGCGGACAGTGGTTTCATCAACTGCAGCATTGGTTTTGGAGTCATGAAATTCGACAAAAGTGAGCATCCATACACAGTGCGATTTCTGGACAGAAGCATTATACAGTTAACCAACCTTTTGCTCTTCCTTGCGGATCCTGGCTTTCACAGCGTCCGACGAGATCTCAGTTGACACGGAGAGTAATTCCTACACGTTGCAGCGCAAACGCACAAGAGACACATCGAAAATCAGCACCTACCTGATCGAGAAATAACACGCTGAAGGATTTCTCACCGTTCGCGACGAAGATACAAATGCTTTTCGACTCGCAATCTCCGCCTGCACACACACGCAATGGCAATCAAATAACCAGTCAGAGAATATACGTGATCTCTCATTCAATTGCAGGAGTAAGCAGAAGTGGCGTGTACATTGTCGATGTGCTCAAACTTGGAGCGGTTCGCTTCCACCATCACGATCGTCTGCTCCAAAAACTTGAGCGACTTCTCCGCCGACGCGATCGCATTTGAAAGCTCTGTACAAAACGCAACAACATCAGCAAATACGCATTCGAGAGATCTTAGCAAGCAGGTAACACACATGCGAACCGCGAAAATGGATATATCGGCAACGCACGGGAAGTGAGCGCTGGAAGCTCTTTCGCAGCCGGCGATTCTTTCGCGTCATAGATGGCTTTCCACTTTGTGTGTCGCTGGTGCACCGATGACACTTTGGTCTCGAGCTCTCTATAGCACATTCACCGTTTCCTCATGGATATTAGCACACGATACACAATCACTCGCAAATGCACAATGTAGAATACGGATACGCACTCTTTGAAGACGTAGAACGGATCTGCGCTCGCAGCGACGTTGCCGTTGCCGTTGCTGTTGCCATGCGCAGTGCTGGTGGACGGCGGTCGACTCATGGTGGGCGCCATCTGCGGACTTGGAATCCCTCTGTTCTGCAGAGAGAAAGAGAAGGGAGAGCTGGTGTTGGAGCTGGTGCTGGTGGTGAGCAGGCGGGTGGCCGGGCGGTTCGTTCCGCGCGGCAACAGCAGCTAAATGCAGAGAGGCGCGGCTGCCGTTGACGAAAGAGCTTTCGCTTGATTTTCTGTTTCCTTCGTTCCACCTGAGAAGCTCCAAAAGAGACCTTTTGAGCCAAAACGGCCTGTTTCACTCCGCTAAAGTCCGATCAAAATATATCAGCACGAAAAAGGCATTCGGTGTGGGTTAATTGAGGAAACCAATCTGGGTACACTTTGAAATTACCATATTAGACATAGTAGTAGATCACTTCGATTAGATACGAATGACAATGAATCTTTTGAGACTTGGGGTGTTTGGGTGGGTAAAAACAACGGGTGGTCAGCGTCAAATGAAATGAGGAGGCTCGTGCATCAAGGCTCTGCGATTTTCAAGAAGTGCCTCGGAGTTGTCGGAAGCCGCATCCCGCAAGTGAACTTCGATACGGTGCTTTGTGAGGTCTGATGCGCGCGTTTAAGCACTCCAGCCAGTCAACGCGAAAAGCTGCCGACATAATAAAAGGACAATAATACGAACGGAGGGATACTTTATTGCCTTTTGTTATGCAGCTACTGTGACCGAAAGATCACCATGTCATTCTGGTCCTCAACGACCACAAACTAGCTACACTTTTTCATTGCAAACGAAAAGATGGGAGAGTGCGAGGGGTCTAAAAAATTTCTATCCGCGCGCTTGAAGAACCGATGTCCAAGACGCAGGTGAAAAGACCGCTGCCGACGGATCACGTGGGGGTGAACACACTTAGTCGACTTCTTCGATCTTCGGGCCCTGGTCGCCGCCAGCGGCTGGAGGAGCACCAGCACCTGGAGCACCTGGAGCGCCGCCTGGCATGCCACCGGCACCACCCGCAGCAGCGTACATCTTCTGCAGGATCGGGTTGGCAATGCCCTCGAGCTCCTTCTGCTTGGCCTCGAACTCTTCCTTCTCCGCCGACTGGTTCGCGTCCAACCAGTTAATGGTCTCCGTCACCTTGTCGTTGATCGCACTGCGGTCCTCCTCCGAGATCTGGCTCTTCAGCTTCTCGTCGTCGAGGGTGTTGCGCAGGTTGTATGCGTAGTTCTCAAGGCCGTTCTTCGCCTCAATGCGCACCTTGTTCGACTCGTCCTCAGCCTTGTACTTCTCGGCCTCGGCGACCATGCGGTCAATGTCGGCCTGGGACAGACGACCCTTGTCGTTCGTGATCGTGATCTTGTTCTCCTTGCCCGTCGACTTTTCGACAGCAGACACGTTCAGGATACCGTTCGCGTCAATGTCGAAGGTCACGTCGATCTGTGGCACGCCACGCGGCATTGGCGGGATGCCGTCCAAGTTGAACTTGCCAAGCAAGTTGTTGTCGCGGGTCATCGAACGCTCACCCTCGAACACCTGGATCAACACACCTGGCTGGTTGTCCGCGTAGGTCGAGAAGGTCTGCGACTTCTTCGTCGGCACGGTCGTGTTACGAGCGATCAACGTCGTCATCACACCACCGGCGGTCTCCAGACCAAGCGACAGAGGAGTCACATCCAAAAGGAGCAAGTCCTGGAGCTTCTCCGACTGGTCGTTACCCGAAAGGATAGCCGCCTGCACGGTCGCACCGAAGGCAACGGCCTCATCAGGGTTGATGGCCTTGCAAGGCTCCTTGCCGTTGAAAAAGTCCGACAACAGCTGCTGCACCTTTGGGATACGGGTCGAGCCGCCGACAAGGACGACTTCGTGCACCTGGCTCTTCGAGAGCTTCGAGTCACGAAGCACCTTCTCGACTGGGTCCATGGTCTTGCGGAAGTAGTCACCGCACATGTCCTCGAAACGGGCACGCGTGATGGTTGAGTTGAAGTCGACACCGTCGAACAGCGAGTCAATTTCAATGTACGCCTGCGCCGACGACGACAGCGTGCGCTTAGCACGTTCACACGCGGTACGCAGACGACGGAGCGCGCGCTGGTTGGAGGTGATGTCCTTGCGGTGCTTGCGCTTGAACTCGCCCACGAAGTGGTCCACGAGACGGTTGTCAAAGTCCTCACCGCCCAAGTGAGTGTCACCAGCGGTCGCCTTGACCTCGAAGATGCCCTCTTCAATGCTCAGCAGCGACACATCGAAGGTACCGCCACCGAGGTCAAAGATGAGCACGTTGCGCTCGCCACCCTTCTTGTCAAGGCCGTACGCGATAGCGGCGGCGGTTGGCTCGTTAATAATACGGAGCACGTTGAGACCGGCGATGGCACCGGCGTCCTTGGTCGCCTGGCGCTGCGAGTCGTTGAAGTACGCTGGCACCGTGATGACCGCGTTCTTGACTTGCTTGCCAATGTACGCCTCCGAGATCTCCTTCATCTTGATAAGCACCATCGACGAGATCTCTTCTGGCTGGAACGTTTTGCTCTCGCCCTTAAATTGCACGACGATCTGCGGCTTGTTGTCCGCGCCGGCAACGACCTTGAACGGCCAGTGCTTAATGTCGGCCTGCACGACCGGGTCCGTGAACTTGCGGCCGATCAGGCGCTTGGCGTCGAACACAGTGTTGTGCGCGTTCATCGCGACCTGGTTCTTCGCGGCATCACCGATGAGACGCTCCGTGTCCGTGAACGCCACGTATGACGGGGTCGTGCGGTTACCCTGGTCGTTCGCAATGATCTCCACACGGTCGTTCTGCCACACGCCGACGCACGAGTAGGTCGTACCGAGATCGATACCGACGGATTGTCCGGCAACAGCTTGAGCCATCTTGGATGAAAGAGTCTTGGGGGGGGTTACTTGGGGGAGGTGGTTGTTGGTTCTTCGTTCACTCTTGCGAGGAAAATTCGGAAATGAGCATATTGGGCGGAGGCGGGGGCCAGCAAGCGCTCAAAGGGCAACGAATGCGGAGCCGGCCTTGGAAAAGGTCTGGTACAAAAGATATCGGAGCCACAAAGCCGCAAGGAGGCGGAGCTCCACTCTATCCACCAAGAACGTTCGAGACAAATCGAGGAGGAGGAAGGGTGACAATCTGAAACTGGTCGTGACGCCAGATGATTGGGTGATGAAGACATCAGAGATGAATTTTAACCAATGAGAAGATGAAATTAAGAGCCGTTTTGCAGCCCGACCAACTATTTTGGGTGAGGAGGAACATGGTGGGGCGGAGCTTTGAGATTGCTTTCGTTGTGGAAAAGAGTGGGTCGAATATCTTTTTCACTTGGTGTTTGTATAAAAGCGCGGCGAGGTCGAATGTTCTCGAACAAATGCGCGACAGGACTTGGTTGGGCTTGAGTTTTAGTGTGTCGCATGGCTCGGCTCTGTAACAAAACAGGTAAAACGATTTCAGCCAATGATATAGCATAAAATATGTTTGATGCGCAGTTTTGGCCACTCATTGTACTGCACGTTGCTGCTGACAAGGAACCAGCCAGCAAAAATGGGTTGACTGATGACGCGACGAGTGAGTGATTGTCACAAGTGCAATTGCGGACAAGCACAAGCTCGTATCTTGCATTCTTGCATTCGAGAACTGTCTGGAGGCGGCTGCACGACGATACGTTACTGCACGAGTATTGCGAAGGTTCTTGAAGCGCTCGGCAATGCGAAGCTAGGGAATGCAAGCTGGTTTATTTTCTGCGTGGATGTGGCCGATGGGGCAGGTTCTGTCTTATATGCGTTTTGATAACACCAAGGTTGACTCCTGCTGCTTATGCTTCAGTGGCGACTCGGATTACAGTATTTCTTGGAGCTTGAGATCATGTTTGGTGTGCACCGGCAAGTGTACTTGCGGCCTTTTGCAATTACGCTTATAAGCAGAGACCCATCTAGAGGTCGTCCGCGGGCGTGTATGTGCGCACATACTCGAGGAACAGTGCTGCGCAGCAATCAATTGCAACCAAGTGAAAGGAGAACAGGTGCGTTAGATCTGTCCATAAGCGAGTGTTCGCACTGCTGTTCCATGCAAGTTGTGAAAGCAAGCAAATATGTTGGTCGCCTACCTTGTCGTCGTTCCAAGATGCGCTTGACGATCTGCTCGTGCGACCTGTGCAACAGCAAGCAAACGATGAGGATTCGATCATGATGCACGCATATGTGGAACACATTTTGCACGTGTATAGATCAAAGTACACGTACTTCCATTTCGCGATCACGTTGCGCTTCTGAGGCGTGAACTTCTTCCCTCGACTGTACGTGAACTGCTCGCAATGCACACACAAACAATCGCACAGTGAGGACTGAATATGTTGGATCCCTCCACATTCACCACCATCACGTACCTTTGAGAGCGTATTGAGGATCAGGAAGCCCAGCATCGAAACCCCAAAGAATTTCAGCAGCGTCACGAGATCTGGAAAATCACAAGCAGAAAGATGCGACTGTGAGTGTTTGTCGATTCGAACACCCTGACTCACATACACAGGTGTCCACTTTTGGGAAAGTTGTCAACAACAAATGTCCATCCATCCGTACCTGGCTTGACCGCGTCAGGGAACAGGAGCGGCTGGAAGGCGCCGTAGAGCGAGTTGACCGTCGACATCACGTATTCGGCGTCACGAATCTCCGCTGGCAAGTACTCTTCGCACTCCACCTACGCTCAGGGGGGTTCCGATGCAAAGAAAGGGTCAAAATCTGTTAGTGATCCCACACGAATTGATAAACGCTCATAACAACAATGATGACAAGGTACTCACCACAAGCGTAATGAACGCAACCAGCGGAATGATCCACGCCGAGATCGCAAAGAACACGGCGACGATCTCGCGCGACCGCTTCGCCGCGATCTCCAATTCGTCCTTTGCGAGCAGCTCCTTCGTTTGCGTGAGCACCTGCTGGCAGTCCTGCTCCACTTGGCTCAGGTTGTCCTGCACTTTCTGGTGGATCGCCTGCTCGATCGTGTCCAGTACTTCGTTGATCTGGTTCACTTCGGTGCCATCACCGTTGCTTTGCGACGGCTGCTGGCGGGAGTGCTGCTGCTGTTGGCGCTCTGGAAGCCAGATTGCTGGGATCTCCAGTCCGTGCTGGTTGTTGATGTGCTCCTTGATGTTCTGCGTGATCTGCACCATGAGCTTCATGAGCTCCTTCGGGTTCGTCACGGTGTCCGCCTTCGTGAGGTAGTATCTAATCACAATACACGTCATCCATCATAGATAGCAAGCACCATGAGTACATGTAGGATTTCACTCATGCAAGAAGATATGAAGTGCATGGAATCACTCACTTAAGCTTATCAAAGTGCTTGGCGTTCAGGAGCTTCACGACGTGCATCGTGCGCGAGCAGAGCGCTTGACCCATCGGGTCCATGAACACGAACACGAGGTCCGCGTTGTCGGCGAACCCCAGAATCGCTTCGTTCACGTCGAACGGGTACATGATATCGCCATCCACCAGTCCAGGCGAGTCGATAAAGTCCACCTGCAAATTCGAGAAAGAAAAATACACGGCAGCCATCGTCATCAGTTAGCAATCAACATATCCACAACACGCGCTACCCCTTCTTCCTTACCATTGGGAAGCTGCGCTTCGTCGACACGCTCACGCACGTCTGCAAATTCTCGATGAGCGGCTTGCCGAACTTGGCCTTGAGCGGCTCGAGGTACGGGTAGAGCATGACGGTCGAGTCGCCCTTGATCGGCGCGAGCGTCTTCTTGCTACCGCTCGTGATGAACGTGAAGCCCTGCGTCTCGATCGCCACGCCCGTGCGCTGCACGTCGTCGCCGATGTACCAGTTCACGAACGAGGACTTACCCGCGCTGTGGTTGCCGATCACCAGCACGTTCACTTTGCGGCGTGGTGGGTGGATCGTTGTGATGCCCACGCTGCGCGCCAGCGCGACGACGCCCTCGTCCGCCTGCGCGTAGAGCGTGTGCACCTGCTTCATGATCTCGCTGGCCTTGCCATCGCTGTCGCCGTGGTCTTTGCCTGGCATCGTGGTGGAGCTTGCCTGCCTGTCTGTTCGCTTGCCTACTTGTTGTGGTCGTGGCTGCCGCGCGCGCAGAATGGACCGGCGAATGCTTTCAGGGTTTTGTCACGTGGACGCAGCCGATTATTCTGTTGCCACAAACGCGCGCTTTCTTTACCCTGCATAATGAGTAAAATTATGTACTTCATATGGAGTTACTTTAAAGAGACTTTGCAGTTGAACTCAATGTATTTTTTATTAAGCCATACATTATTATTAAAAGGTAAATGCCAAACATTAAATATTCTATACCACACAAGCCATGACGTTTGAATTAAAAATGCTCGATAAAATGCGAAATGAGCTCTTCATCAAAATCTGCGACGTGTGAGCAACGACCACCACTCCCAATTGCGCTTGGTGACAGTGGCTTCATTCTGGTACCGTAATTCTCATCACCGTCATCCCCTCCTACGGACCCTTGCGCTTGCTGCCTGACACTAGCAGCTTGGACGACAGCTAGCCCACGAGCATGGTCTCGCGGTCGAGGTTCTGCAATGCGTCGTGCATTTTCGCGGCGTGCACCTCCTTCTTGTTCGGGCCGAAGAACAGCAGCTTCATCGTCTTCTTGACGCTCGCGACGCGCTTCTTGCGCTTCGCCTCGGCTTCCTGCGCGGCTCGCTTCTTCATAAGTTTACGATCTGCACGCTCTTGGACCTCAAGGTCCTTCTCGTACTTTTCTTCCTGCTGCTTTTCCGCGAGCCAAACACGAGCCAGGTCGACGTTCCGCTGGTGCAGCGTCAGCGCTTTGCTCGCCAGGAGCTTTGGGAACCCTTCGTACAGAAGTGTGACCAGCTCTGCAGACGCGCCTTTGCAATCCTGAGCCAACTGGTTCGCCCTCAGCTTGTCTTCCAGCGCTTGCCTCATCTTGAGCCCACTGGCGACGCTTGCGTCAACTGCAGCAAGTGCAGTCGCTCGCGCGCGTCGCTTGGTCTTGAGGATCGCGCGCACGCGCTCCATCTGCGCCGTCCTCGGGTAGTCCTGGCACTTGTCTGTCGCGTACCACAAGAAGAACTCGTCAAAGCTAATCTTCCCGCTCTTGTCCGCGTCGATCTGGTTCATGACCTCCCGAGCTTTCGATCGCGAGATTGGTTCGCAAAGCTCTGACACAAGCATGTGGTGAAACTCCTTCGCGTCAATGTACCCAGACGCATCTTGATCTGCAGTGGCAAATGCGCGCTTTGCATCTTCAAACAACAGTTGCTTGCGTCGCGGATCGATCACTTCGATCACGTCTTCAAACTCTCCGTCTTCTGCATTGCTTTTTGCCCCATCGGCACTGTCGCCTTCATCTTGCTGCCGTCCTTGAGTGCGTCTCTTGCTGCTCTTGCGCCGTCCACTGCCTCTGGAGCTCTTTCTCCGCTTGCTGCTCCCATTCGCTTCGTCATCTTCTAGCCCCACAGCTTTCTGTTTCTTTCGCCGTGTGTGGAACAAATATTTCTTCGACTGCGAGTCCCATCGGCGCTGCCACTCCGAACCTTCAAACACAAACGTCTCGTCATCAAAGTAAAAGTCAAAAGTGAGCTCTCCAGCGTTCCAGCGCGGCAGAAACACGGTGGTGAACACATCACTTGCGTTCTCGATCGGGATGATCGCTTCGTCCTCTTCGATCCACTCGATCTGGCAAATCTCCTTCAGGAAGCGATAGAACACTTTCCGCTTGTGTGCATAGTCGCGTGGCTCCAGACAGTTGATACTCGGGAACCCGGGAACTTTCGGAATCGGCGGAGGTCCTGCTGCCTCACTGGATCCTGAGGTAGGACTGAGAACACCATTCAATTTGTCCTTGATCGTAGACCCCACTGGTGGCAGCAAGCCGTTGAGCTTCTCCTTGTACCTGCGCATCTTCCGCTTCGCCCTCAGCGCGTCCTTGAGCAAATCGCTCGCACTTGAAGCCACCTGGGTACTGTTGTCGAGAACGCCCTCAGCGAACCACTGGAGCAGCTCGTCGAACTGGATCTTGCCGTCGCCAGACTTGTCCATCGCGCGCATCGCGTCGTTGATCTGGTCATCTCGTAGCGGCTGGCAGAGCTCCTCTTTGAACATCTGCTTGAGCTCAGTCTTGTCGATGAAGCCCGAGCGGTCGCTGTCGTAGCGATCAAAGGCGTCGCGCAGGATCGCTTCGTGTTGCA
The DNA here is from genome assembly GCA_038051095.1 of Globisporangium irregulare. Taxonomy (NCBI): domain Eukaryota; phylum Oomycota; class Peronosporomycetes; order Pythiales; family Pythiaceae; genus Globisporangium; species Globisporangium irregulare. Next base: position 24,675 of record JALBZZ010000129.1, read on the forward strand.
TGCGAATCGCAAACAGCTCGTCTTCGCGCTCTTTCTGAGTGTGTTTGGCCTGCAGTCGCTCGTCTTGCTGTGCCCTGAATTCTGCTAGTGTCGTCCACTGATACTTGGCCACAATGTCACGTGAAGTAGGTCGATCACCAGCAGCTGCAGCTCTGGACCATTCATGCGACTTGAACCTCTCGGATGCCCACCACGACTTCAGTCTGTGCTTTCCGCTTGCACCACTGCCATTACCAGTAGCACCGGGTTCTGAATGCGCTAGCTCAAAACAACTGGTACAGAACCCTCTGCTTCTGTCTATTGCAGCAGTAGTGTGAGGGCTACGCTGGCTGCTTTGCGAGCAGGTCGCACAGTATTTCCTGCTCGCAGCGACCTCGCAGACGTCGCACATGCTAGCCTCTGGGTCGTTCATAGCCTGGACCTCAATGCGGTTGGCGAGATGCAGCATCCGCTTGCCACTGCGGTGGAGCTTGGCGAAACAGGTTGCACAGAGCGCCTGCGTACAATCACGACACTTGAGCGTCGCCAGCACGAACTTCCTCTCATCCTGATGCTCAGAAGTATTAGCCGCCTCCTGAGAAGAAACCCCAAAGCACTCTTCACACAGCGGAGTGTTTGGAAGTCGGTTGGCAGTTATCATAAGACACTGACATAGCAGTTTGAACCGCTTGCGAGCGAAAAACCTTTTGGAAAAGCGTTGAACCGCGGTCGCAGCGCTGCGATACAAAGCCATCGCAGCCTGGAAGTTGCGCCAAAAGTGCCTTCGCTTCACGATTCCGTGGTACCATCGCTGGAGCTTCAATGCCGCGCGATTTTGCTTCCTTGTGTGCCACTTGATCTGCAGATTCCGGAACCAGTTCTGAAGGCGTCGTACCATGTCGTGACGCCTTGCTTCTCTGTATGTTTCAGCAATCCGACACGCGAGAACGCCTCGGAAGTACGCCTGCAGGTCGATCGCCGTGGCTTCATGGCTTGCTCTCTGGAGCGCGTCGATCCACTCCATCACTGTTAGAACCGAAAACCCATGTGATGAAGTTTTTGGCGATGATCGGGTGAGCTGGAAAGTGAGCGAAGGCTCGGCTGATTCTCCACAGACGCTGGCAAATCTCCGCTTTACTCGACGACCGCCACTCATCCTAATCGAAGAAGTTGAGAGAGTCTCGCCAGTCAAAATAGATCGGCCTTGCCAGAATGCGATGATGCAGGGAAGAAAGTGTGGTTCTATCTCAAGCCAGCTGAGAAGGCTGTACTTTGTATGGTCTGTATCATCATCACCATCATCCACCACACTGCTGGGCACGTCCTCCGTTGCGCTGACCACACCAAACGCCATGCGCTTCTTCCGCAGATACCGCCAGTTTGTCGCGACCGTGTTGAAAATGTTCTTCAGCTCACTGCTCACCGGTTGCCAGGGGTACGATAGGAGTGCAAAGACCCACACGTTCTTCTGCGTGTCCTTGAGCGAATTGATGAGCGTCTCGGGATTGAACTCCATCACGTCCAGTCCTTTCGTCACGCGCGCCTCCAGCTGGTACTTGAGCTTGGTGCGCAGCACAAAGAGCTTCTTGCGCGCTCGTTTGCTGCGAAAATTGCGCTGGATGCGCGTCGCCATCTGGACCCGACGCGCGCCGACAGTGATCGCCCAGAACTCAAACAAACCGCGTCGAAAGACGTATTGCGCGAGCTTGAGGTTGTAAAACTGGTCTGCGAGGCTGGTTGTATAGTGCAGGTCTCTCAAGATTGGTACGCGCTCCCCCCATCGGGATATTGCACCTTGCAGCCGCTTTCGATTTCGGAAAGCGTCTACTTTCGCCATCTGCAGGCGGTATTCGCGTCGGTGACAAACGTACAATGTCCACTGATCCCAGCATTTCTGCTGGGTGTGCTGGTTGTAGAACGTGAGAGACTGGTGGTTCCACGTCTTCTTCTGGTGCGTGAAGCTCATGTGGAGAGCCCACTGGCAGACACCGCGCGCATTGCGCAGTTTCCGACACAAGTGATCCACTGCAAGCAAGAACAACCACCACCGCACAGGACACGCCTGTTGTTAGGAACCACAACATAAACGAGAATGAACCAACATCATAGACAACTACGAACCTTGTTTCAGGAGCTTCACGCGTCTCATGAAACCCAAGAACGTCCTCTTTACAACCAGCCGGTCGTTGTGACGTTGCGCTTGCACCATATCGTTCTTCATGTCCTCCAGGTCGCGCTTCCAGACAGCGATGGAGTGCTGTTGAAACTTTCTCTGTCGCCATTGAATCACTTGCTTTGTCTTCTTCTGATGGACACAGTAGCGTGTCCACTGCTGCCAGGTACACAGCAGCGCTTTCAATTCGTTCATCCGGTTCTTCACAACCAGCTCAGGAAGCTTCTCCTTTGTCCAGAATCGCCAGACTCGTTGCTTCAGATGTAGCGCTGCGAGTTCGTCTGCTCGCTTTTGCTTCTGAGCACACTCATGGAGATGTTCAATGAACGATTTCCAGCCATTCATCATCCACTTGCGCAGTTTCTGATGACGAAACCATTTCACACGTCGAAGCGACTCGTTCGTCACCTTCAGCGCCTTTGCTTCCATCACCAGCATTCGAAAAGCGCGCCATTGCTGGAAAACGGTCTTCATCTCCACAAACCGTTGCCGTTTCCATCGCCCGAGTACCTGGCGCCTTCTTCGTCGCTGCTTGAACGATCTGAACAACTGTGGCAATAGCCTCTGCAGCTGGTGTGCTGCCTGCATCTTATTGTGCATCATAACGCGGAAATGGTGCCAGCGCCAATGGTTTTGGATGGTTCTCGCATTGCTCTCTTGGAGACTTTGGTAGAATTTCCTGATTTGCACGATCAGTCTGTAGCCTGCAAGTGTGTTGAGCCGTTTTGTTGCGCTGTGTTGATTCCCAATAATCTCTTGCAAGTTTCTCTGGATTGTCGTGAACTCTTTATGCCTCTTGTCAGAGTTCAGAAACCAGTCCGAACACCAGCGCTTGAAGAAATGGTCGGTCCACTGCTGAAGCCACACCAGCTGCCTGCGCACCGTAACCTTCCTGGTGTTGAAGCGCCGAAACAACTTTGTAAGGATGAACGCGGATTTGGTGCGCTTCCGCTTGATAAATCGCTTGAACGCCGTTTGTATCCGAGTCGCGGCGCATTCGCTGGTTTCCACAATATTGTCGACAATGTTGGAAATTGTTGTAGCGAGCTCGTTCTCCCTGTGTCTGCTCCACGCTCGCTGGATCCTGAACACCGGCGGGTACAGACGACGGCGTCGATTCCTTCTCATCGCGCTTGCAACGCGGCATCGACAGCAAGATGCGCGGATGCAGTGCTGAATCTTGACGACTTGGCGCCACACAAACTCAACTCTCTCGACCGCACGTGGACTCCAGACACTGTTGTAAACCGCTTCTGCTGCAAGGCGAATCTGTTGCCGTCTAAGCACCACCCGCCGTCTCCCTTTGTGCCCTCGCCAGCATCGCTGGATGAACAGTACGGCGTCACGCTGTCGCTGTCTGTGCGCGATCTTGCGGATCTGGTAGCTGCAGTAGCATCGCTGGATACACTGCGCTGCGAGAGAGCACTGGTGGTCAGCCACAAGCCGTTGGAACTGCCGCGTCGCCAGGAACTGGCGCACGGCGGACTGGATGATCGTCGCGTTTTCATGATGGATATGAACGCGATACGCTTGCGTGAGCCACTTGAAGCGCACGAGCAGACTGTACTTGCGCCAGTACCTCTGGATCACCTGGGCGAAATGGTTGTGCTCGGCTATCCGGATCTCGAGCGTGGCCTGGCGCCAATGGCTAAGGAACTTGCACATGCGGATCTGCTGTTTGCGCTGGATAATCGCGCAGGCGTGCGTGAGACTCGTTTGCTTGAGCAGCAACACGTGGCGCGCGTGGTCCTCCAGCACGCGATGCGTGAGCGTCTGTCGTTTCCACAGAGCGAAGCTGGTGTGCACCACGCGTCTGTAGTGACGCGTGAGCACCTTACACATCGCGGTGAGCACCACGCGCTCCGCGAATGCGACGTGCTGGTGCTCGAAGAGGAAAGACACGGGGATGTTCACCCCCATGCGGTCGACCTTGACCTGCAATAGCAACAGCAAACAGCACAGCGCATTGTTAGCCTAGACTGATTGATTAGGGCTCCAAACCGTTTGCTCGTATCGTACCTCAAGCGCTCGCGCGAGTGTTGAGGCTTGCCGCTCATTCGAGAGCTTTTCGCGCTCGATCTGCCTGATCAGGGGATCCAAAGGGCTGCACTTGGTCTTGGTCTTGAACTTTGCTGTGGTTGCCGGCAGAGCCTGGGACGCTCCACCATAGATCCTGGTCTCGTCCTCCAGCGCCTCTAGTTGCTGCTGCTTCCTCCTCTTCAGCTTCTCGATCGCTTGCTGTTGCTGGTTCATCGCTCTATGCGAAGGCCTGGGGGTCTTTTGCTCTGAGATCGCAGCATTGTTGGTAGCTGTCGTTCCTCTCTGATGAGCTCTTGCAATTGGCTTGAGGTCCACGAGCACACGAAGGTGCTCGGGCTTCTTTCTAGTCTGTTGCTGCTGCTGTTTATTAGAGAGGCGACGACGGGGAGTGACGCTCGTCACCTGGAGACTTGGGGTCGTTGTTGTCCACCCATCGGCGCTGCGGGGTTTGTTTCTGCTGCCTGCTCACAAAACCATGGACAAGAAGCAATCGTCAGCGCTATAGTGTATGTGAGGCAGCCGCTGGATCCTCTACCTGCTGTGAATGACTGGCAACGAACCTTGGCGCTGCTGCTGTGCGTGGTCCGCGAACGGGAGAATGACGCGGTTGCCGCCGGACGGCGAGAAGAGCAAGGACGCGTCCATTGCGCAGACATCGCATCACTGATACGCACACACACTCACCATCGCTGGGCGTATAGTCGGCGTACTTGATCGCCAGATCCGCATGAGAACCCGCGAACGAAACGACCTTGCGTTGCTTTCCGCGAGCCTTCCGCAAAGCGCTGGTCTTGCCTATTTATATGACGACGGCGGCGACTGGTATGCGTGGTGAGCTGACTGGCATGCGCAAGGGCAAAGCATTCATTCAAACACCCACAGCGATCGACAACGCAACCTCGGAGCGTCATGCTCATGCGGCTTTCTGGAGAGCTCCTCAGCAAACCTGCGAGATCAATGGCAGACAGCTCGCATACACGCACCCGCTTGCTGCGCTCCTTCCTCTCAGCTTCTCACGTCCGCTATCGCCTGTTCCTTCGCGCAGGGGCTTGTGTGGGAGCGCACGCGTACACATGAGCAGACACAGGGACGCACGCAACCAAGCTCCAACCAGCAGCTAACACTAGCATCGATCGCGCTTGTCGCGCGTGCGTCTCATCCGCATTCCACATTGGTCAATTGTGTTGGTGTTGTGTTCCATTATTGGCTACTACCACAGGAACTGAAGTGTGGCTGTGTCGACAAGGGTGACTGACTGTGGTTCAGCAATCTCCAGTGTATCCGGATTGGCAGATGATATCCGGACGGTCGCCATCTGGGCTGTTTTATATCACTTGTTGAGCTGTCCTGTTTTACCATCCACAACAAACACCACAACTGGCAAATAACAACAACAGGAGAATGAAAGACATGCATAAATTGACTCAAATAAAGTTTGTACACAACACTAACGGCGGCGACGATCGTTGCCTCGACGGCGGCTGAATTGTCTTGGGCAACTGTAGAGTCTTGCGAAAATGTCGCTATACGTCTGGATAATCTTGCCGCCGTCGTGGATGTCAACGATGCCATTGCTGGATGTGATTTCTCGACCGCTATAGTTGAAGGACCTCGAAACCTCTGGTCCACGATGCAAAACTTGAGAGCATAACAAACAAGCAGGATCATCAGAGAAAAACACTGCAACAATATTCGATAGGTAAACACTCACCTCCGTGTGGTTAACTCGAGGAGGAAAATGGACATTAAGCCCGTGATGCTCCATGCACAGGATCCAGCTCAAAGGATCAAACGACTCCCCATAGTCTGCAATTGTAACGGGGTAAAATCCCTTGTTACATGGATTAGTGTGCGATGACACACTAACGGGTGCTTTAGTGTAGCACGAGGTGTTGCCGCGTTGCGTGCATGGCAGCCAACAGGGAAGTCGTGGATCGGGAAATTGCAGCGTTTCGATGTAGTTTCGACGACAACTGTGCGTGGTGGAGTGTAGCTGTGTGATGAAGTGTAGTTGATGGCTTTGTGTTCAAAGCCGTACGAATGAAAATCCCAGGAGTCGTGAATTGGAGTAACAGTTTCTCTGGTGGTCTCTCCTTCGCCTGCATCGTTCCCAACCGGTTCTCCATCATTCTGTTCTCTAAGGTTCGCTTGACCTGTCAAGTCGCTAAAAGCCGTTTGAGCTGACAGTTCTCTGGAAGCCTGTTCATCAACCGGTTCTGTAAAAGCCAGATCCGCGATCGCTTCTCTCCTTGCCGGTCCTTGAATAGTTGCGATTTCTCTTGCTTGTTGCTCAGCGCCTCGAGCCATTGCCTGCGCTGCTTGCCCTCCCTCTTTGACAACAATAGCCCGGTCAGGTGGGGGTTCGTGTTCTGGCTCTCCCACTACGGCAGACCTGCGCTTGTTCAGTCCCCGGAACAAACCGGACTCACCAAGGTGAAGCACCCGTGCAATCGTAGCGACTAATTCTTCCTCCTTGAAGGTATTGAGCTTCTTGGTCAGCGTGACTGGCGACACGTGGTTGGGCTCATGGTGGTGAGGGTCTTTCACCATTGCTACTGCTGCTTCTGTTGTTGTTTGTGATTGCTTCTTTCTCAGCGAATCTCAACGATGTTGCGAAAGAGAAACATGCGTGCCTTCTTTCTCTGCTTTCAGAGAAAGAAACCATGCCCGTTGAAGTGCGAGGGGAATGTACGAGCTTTCTTGCTCACATAGCAAGTGGCTCAAAAGCAAAATACCCGAGCCAGTTGCTATACGAGCGAGAAGTACTGTACAACCTTTGTCAATCCAGACAGCAATGTCTTGATACAAACGAACAACCTCACCAAAACAAAACACCTTATTTTCCTATGCGTTCATAAACAGTACAATCGTTGAATCTGATAATCGTGTCATTTGGTCGTATGGACCAGGTGAAGTATTCATGCCACTGCAGGACACTCACGCGCGTGAGCAACATGAACGCATGTCTGGCTCTAAAGCGAATCCCTCACGGTAGTGCCTGGTTTGGGGTTCCAGGTTCAGCGTTCCCCAGAGTCCAGACAAGCGAAGCAATCTCTAAGCTTTATCTTGAAACATCAACTATAGATGGTCTTGGATAATGCCATAACAGTCATCTAGTGTTTTCTCTACCAACTGTATGTGCGCTAGCATCTCCACAAGACTGCTGCGCGGCTCGTCGCCCTCCTCCGCAACGTATTCGCGCTTTTTTAAACCCGCTTCTGATCACAATAGGTCCCAGTTCGAACCACGCTTTGCATGCCCAGCCAACTGCCTCAGATCGTGATGGTGGACGTAGGTGGAATGGCTCTTGAGCCACAATCTCGCTGTAGTGATGCAGCTGCTGCACCAAGAACGCGACCCACGCACTGCGAAGTCGCCGTTTCAGCGGAGCAAACCACGACACGTCTGCAGGCTGACAGACGGACGTGAGCCCAGGAGGGACCCTGAGGAGGAAAACGTTGAGGTCTTCTGCGTGGGCAACGACCTCCTCCGTCCAATGTGACGAGAAGTCGTCGAGAAGCAGGAGCGCAGGCTGGTCGTCCGCGCGGCAGGCAAAGTGGAAGTCGAGGAACTCGACGGTCAGTTCGCCGTTCTACCAGCCGCATTTGTTGCTACAGATCTGGGCGCCTGTAGAGTGCGACAGCACCACGATCTCCTTCCACAGACGAGCGCCGAATCCGCGTCGAACTGTCGCGTTGTCTGCTGCGGTCACGCTGCTCTTTGGTGTCACCGTCCTCAACACGACAAACGGCGGGTACTAGTTGTCATCTGAGTCGACGAGGAACATGCCCGTGAATCTCCCCTTGTCCCTTCCGCCATACCGCACCCACGTTGTCTTCTCGCCGCTTGTACTGATGGTGCGGCGCGGTAGGTATTCGAAGCAGATCGCCGACTCGTCCGCGTTGTACACGCGCGCAACACCAAGCTCTTGCTTGAGCTGCTCCACCCGAGTTCAGAACGCTGTAGCTGCTGCCTTCATGTCCGGAGGCGTGCGCTGGCCCTGCCGCGTCCGAGCTCTAAACGAGAGACCGTGGCGCTGCAGAAATGCCTTTCTCCACGACCACGACGCTGTGAAGAGCTCCGCAGGCACGCCCTCACTGCGAACAGAGTTGATCCATAGTTTGATCGCCTCTTCCTCCTCTCTTGAGAGTACTGTTGCCGTCCCCTTCGCTCGTTTCGTCCTCTGGGACGCAGTCATCGATAGCTCACACATTTCCTTGATCTCCGAGCGCTGCTTTCTCCACGCGTAAATGGCTTTGCGCTGGTCTCTCTCTTTGACGGCGTGAGGTGGGCGTAGTACTTGTCGAGCGTCTTCGAAACGTCGCCAACAGATTGGAAGTGCTGCAGCACCGCTATCTCCTTCTCGTACGTCTCAGACGCCCGTGCGTGCTTCTTCTCCTGCCGCCCCTTCCCGTTGACCGCTCTCTTTTGTCCGTTCCTCTTGTATGCATCGCTACACATTCGCACATCCAGTGTACCGAAATTGATGGTACATGTACCACATTTTTGGTACTGTCCGGATTGGCAAATGGTTGAGGCTGAAAAGAAGTGTTTCGCTGTGATTGGCTAATACCTTTGTCCAAATCAACAATTCGTCCGGATTGACAAAGGATATTCGGTACGCGCGCTTCTGATACATTTGCTATTGAGATGTCCGGATGGAGTACCTGAGCCAATTTGCTGATAAGCGAGAAGTCCGGACTTTTCTGATACAAATCCTGTTAAGTATGCGCCTTTATTTTCCGAGTTTCCAGTAACCACACACATTCACCCTGTTTTGATACACTCTAAAAGTGCACCGCTTTTTGAAAGAATTTGATGAGGAGTCGGACAGTATATTTCTTGTTAAAATAGGGTGCCTTTGGTGGTTGTGGTTGTTTTAAGAGCCGACGTCGAGAGTGATTGTTGTTTCAGAGTAGGTACTGGGAATGTCAGAGCTTTGATCAACGACTAAGTCGGGTCCTACCATTTTCTGTACGTTTTCCACTTGACTCGGAAATTGTATGCGGGTTCTTCCTTGTCGTTCTGCGCAACAGCCAGAAAAGCAGGTCATCCCTAGCCCTTGCTTGAAACTCGTGCCAAAACCACCCACCAACATTTTGTGCTGGATTTTGTATATCACCAGCTTTCGGTTTGTTTGTTTCTGGACAAAGTGGTTGGGGTTGTGAATATTTTTTGTGTGGGAAAAGTGAAAGGTGAGATGCGCGATGTTCTAGAACGTCTAGAAAAAAAATACAAGAGAAAGACACACAGAAACAATCGAAAGTGGTTGCGAAATGTTGCAAAGTTTGTTTGACTGTTTGGTTGCTTGTTGTGTTTGCACGTTCAAAGACGTGCAAACAACACGAGTGCAGTTGTGTAGCAGTCACGAGGGTCGCGAAACATGCTGAACCATCCTTGATCCAGTCTCACTTTCAATCAGTCTTGCACACGTGCACTCACTCACTCACTCACGCGTGCAAGCCTGCAAGCCACATGCAAGAATAAACACGGAACAGCAACCACAAGCAAGAGCAAAAAGGTGGTCGCCTCACACAAATGGCTATTTTTACCCAATCAGAGCCGCCGGCCGTGTTTTTGCGCTGCGGGTTTTCTCCTGCTGATCGAGGTCGGCCGTGCGCGAGCCCGACTGCTTTTTTTTTCCCAGGCCAGCTTTCGTTCCCAACGACGTCGCGCGCCTCCCGAAGATCCAAAACAGCATTGCTTTCCAGCAGGTCATCCCTCCTGCTGTTTGAAGGCGAGCCAACAAATGCTGCCTTTGGGTGGTCAGGTCTCCCAACCTCCTTTGTTCTTCTCTCTTCCCTTCCCAAACAAAAGGCAAAAGGCCCAGGTCGTCCCATTCATCGATTTTGTTCCTGTCGCACCATCCGCAGATCGGAACAGAACCACACACGACCAGACGGCTCTCCCTCTCGCCCCACACACAACAACAGCAAACAACAGCCTCATAGCGCTCGCTCTGCCTTGCTTTGCGCGCGTTATTACCATCCCATACAGGCAGCCATCACCCGCCCGCGCGCGCGTGTGAGTGGGCTACGTTAGTCGAGTCGAGTCGAGCCGATCCACCAATAGGTAGACCAATCGATCGACATCCTCCTCATATCCACCCGCGCGACCGACATCGTCCGAGTTGTGGAAGTGATCTCTTCTCAATCACACAAGATTAAGCAAGACAACAATCTTACTTTGCGCACAAGAAACAAGCAGGACAACAAACGAGCCGTGTTTGGTGATCCGCGACCACCTGTCCGAGTGCGTGTATCGACAACCTCGCCGTCGTCGCTGTTCATGCCCAAGCGACCCGGTCTCCCGTGCTCCCCCCCCCCACCACCGCTACCGCCACCTGTGTCCACCTCACCGTCCACCTCGCCGTCCACTGAGCGACCGCCGCTGCCAGTAGCCCCAGCGACTTATACCCCAGCAGCGCAAGCGTCGTCCAACATGCCGCGCTCCAGCATGGTGAGCGAGGACGTGTGGGCCAAGGCGATCCACGCGGTCAAGGTGCAGAAGATGAGTCTTCGCCAGGCTGCGCAGATGTACGGCGTGCACCACATGTCGCTGCACCGGCGCGTGCGCGGCCGCTACGCGACGTCGGTGGCGTCGTCGTTCGACATCCGGTCGTACCTGAACGAGGCTGACGAGGCCGAGGTGCTCGGCGTGCTCCGCGAGCAGTTCCTACATGAGAAGCGGATCACGTCGGACGACATCCGCTTCGTTGTGCGCGCGATCGCGAGCCACGGCGGGAAGCGCGCCGTGCCGCCTGAGTTCCCGCCGAGCCGCTGGATCGTCGACTTTAAGCGCGCGCACGGCTTCATCAAGCTCAACAGCTACGCGTATCCGCCGACGACCACGTCGTCCACGAGCGACGCCGACATGGACGACGGCGATGTGGACGGGGACGAAGGGGACAGCGAAGGTGCGAGCTACCCTCGGTACGCAGTGTCGCCTTACCAGCACGACCACCACCGCCAGCACAGTCAACAACGACACAGCCGCCTCCAGGACGACCGTGAGCGGCGAGAGGCGGAGCAGAACCAGTGGGACCAGATCTCGCACTCGGATGGCGACCGCGAGGACTTTGGCTCGAACACGAGCAGCGGCAGCTACGACAACGGCAACACGACCGGCAGCAGCTGCGGCAGCTTTGAGAGTGGTGGTGGCGGATCGGGCCAGAGCGAGACCGGCGACAGCAAGCGCACGTACAAGCTCAGCCATACGGTGCCGCCGGAGACGTGGGAGAAGGCAATCGCTGCGGTCGAGCAGCAGGGCATGAGTCTGCGCGCAGCCGCGCGCGCCTACGGCGTGCACTTTGCGGCGCTGCACCGTCGCGTCAAGAAGCGCGCGCAGGGCGACCCGTCGGCGGTCACGATGGAAGGGTATTTCCACCCCGACGACGAAGCCGGGATTATCCGCGTGGTTGTGGCGCGCGCTGAGCTGGGTGTCCTGATGACGTTTGACGAGCTCATGGACCTCGTTCAGCGCGCGGCGCTGCGCAACCTACCGGACATCTCGGTCGACGCGGCGCGCAAGCTCATGGCGCGTTTCCAATCGCGCAACGAGCACTCGATCCGCCACATCATTGTGGACTGGCCGCTGCCGCGGATCAGTGCGATCAACTTGAACAGCAACAGCAGCAATGGAAATGGCTCGGGGGCTCCAAAGGTTCCGGATGCACGACCAGTACGCATCCCGTCGCGTCCGTCGGTGATCGTTTCGAACTTCGACTCGGCGAGCGGCGCACCAATGATGAACGCGCATGCACACGCGCTCGCGGCGATGGCGGTGAGCGCACCACCACCAATGATTCCGAGCATGAACGGCAAAGGCGCGCTGCTACCGTCGTCCCAGTCGCTGTTACTGCGAGCGCCACCGTCTCAGCAGACCATGAGCATGAGCGTGTCCTCCTCTGTGTCGTCGTCTTCGTCTTCCCACGCGAAGCGCAGCGGTAGCGACAAGAGCTCGTCGCACCCGATCATGTTTGTATAGTAGTGTCCATATAAGCATGCAGCAGAGCTCGTCGTGGTTGCGTCTCAGACGACAAGCAATGCGAGCAAGACACAAGCAAGTAGCAAGACAATAGGGATTTTTTATTAGTATTTTTTTTCCAACGCCCGCGCGCACACACGCAGCGAAGGTGACGGCTGGAGGCAAGCGGGTCGCTCATGATGACGGTGGTGGTGATGGTTGTAGTTTGTTCGGTACTGTAGTCAGAGCGCTCTGGGGGTGCTCAGAAGAAGTAAATAGGCGCTCATTAACACAATGGAATGGAAGCGCGCGGCATTTTTTCACCTTTCTTGTGTGGTACTTTACCACAAAGGAAATAATGACCACTCACTCACTCTGGCTTGCTCCGTACAGCGGCCACGTCAATGGTCAGACACAGTTCATTCATATGAGCTGATAGGAGGAAGTCTACACACACATATCTATCCATGCTAAATGGACCAAGGGTGCTCAGCTTTGTTCGTCATGCAGTGGCGGCATTTAACATCGAGGAATCGACCTTGAACGACCACCAACCAACCGAGAAGAAGCGTGACAGACACAGATAAGAAATGATGAGAGCAGATGACGACGCCTGTGCAACAACGACGATACGCAGCAGCAGCAACGCCTTCGCCTTCGCAGCCAGTCGCGCTCCTGCCGTCTGCCATTCACAGGGCTCGCTGAGTCGAGCAAGCCGCCTGCCTATCCATTTCTATCCATCCAGCCACAACCGCCGCTATTTTATAAATAGATCGGACCCTGCGCCACAGATCTTTCACAAAAGCCACTTATAGGACGCCCAACCAACCATGGCCGATGGGATCGGATCTCAGTCGGACGGGAATCGACTCCCTCTCAAATACGATATGCAAGCTACATCGCTTTTAAAAGGACCCTTTAGCATACGATACACAAATTTACGATCGGGTTAAAAGGGGAATTAAGTTTATGCAAAAAAATCCAGCCATGTTGCGTGATGCAACATGAAACATGAAACAATTCGCTGTTTCTGTCTGTTGCACAGTGTGAACTGTGCAACATATTCATTGTCTTGTTATGTTACGTCTCACCCCACTCCACACATCTTTTATCTTTTCACCTCCCTACATACCTGTAGACTGACAGGCAGGCAGACAGACAGACAGACTGCCTCATTCACGACTCGAAAGCGCCTCCTTCTCGCTATGTGAGCTGTCGGCGGAACTCGAGGATCATCTTGGTGTTCTCGTCCATCCAGATCGTGCGCCGGATGAACTCGAGCGAGTACTCAGGTCCCACGGGCGTGCCTTTGCAGAGCACCTCGATCTCCTCGGGGCGCACGTTCTTGAGCTTCTTGGCAATGTACTTGCGCAAATACATGATCTACACATACAATGCATTGGATCCATCGATGGATATAACCAAACAAGGTTAGCAAATGACATGTGGGAGGACACACCATACAAGCTACACGTTCAAAGCTACAACTGCTATGTTACAAACCTTCAACAACGCTTGCGTGTTCATGCGCGTGTACTTGAGCGGCTTGAGCCACAGAAAGAGTGGGATCTCGACGCTTTTCTGCGCGTGGAGTTCAAAGCGAAGCATGTGGCTGGGCGACGGGCCGCAGATGCGCTTGTTCTTGATCTGCACCGGTCGCTCCACTTGCGGCTCCTCCACGGACTTGCGCTTGATCCCCAGTCGCGCGTAAAATTCTTCCGCTGTTTGAAGCCATCCATTTATATACATAGGTGCATGGATGGATACACCATCAAATTTACATCACCAACGAACTCAGCATGCATCAGACATTGCACGGAAACTACCTTGGATCTTGTCTTTCTCGCGATAGTCCGGCAGGATCTTGAGTGTGAGTTCTTGTATTGCCGGATCCGGCCTGGAATAAACAATAAAATAACACCAGACGAGCAATAATGAGCTTCTCGGCAACTCAGTCATATACATACAAAAACAGCAGCATATGTTACATGAGCTGCTCCCAGGGTCGGACGCCGAGATGCACATTGCACGTCGGGCACGAGTTGTTGGTCTTGCTCTTCATGAAGTACGGCAGGATGCAGCCGTTGCAGACTAAAGGTGGTTAGCACAGAGAGCGAACCAGCAAACCGGGACCAAGTCAGTCAATTGGTCCAGTTCTCTCTCATAGAAGCATCGCCAATGGCTCATATGCCAAATATGGCGCGTACAGGTATGCAGGCACTCTTTGATCGCCTGCGCGTCGAAGAGGTATCCCTGACAGAGCTTGCAGATGAAATGCTGGTTGATATGCACGAGCTTAATCGTGACCTATACTCACACACACATGAACAGCAAGAGGATTAGTTTCGTGTTCATCCCAAAGCGATATGTATACCTTCCAGTCAAATACAAGTCACTCCGAAGAGCCATGCGGCAAGACACACGTCGTCAGTCCAGGTATCACAGCAGAGCTGACCACTCAGTACCGCACCTTGCGCGCGTCCACGAGCAGCGCATCGCATGAGGCAGCGCTGATGTCTGCGCCGTCGCTAGCGCCGCCGCCGCTGCCGTTCTTGCGGGTCGCTGTCCCGTTCGCGGTTGGCGCCATTATCAACAATTGAATGAGTATTTTTTAGGTTTCTCCCGCGCTTTTTTCTTCCAACTGGTAGGAGCAGCGCCAGCAAACGCAAGAACATGTTCAAAATAGAGCGCTCCAATACAAATAGAAAGATAGAATACTGATAAAGAAACATGTATTAGAAGACCCCTGCGAGCATCTTGACGAGCCTGACCAACAGGATATTTATCCTTTCAAAACGCATACAGTGTTGCTCCATCCCAGCTCCAACATGGCATCATGGAGCTTGTTCGTTGTGCATGGGCTTACAACACCGTGCTGCTGTCGTGGTCGTTCACAGCACGCCACTAGATACACTGAAGTTTCGTACAAATGAGTCTGCGTACGGTATCATTGTGCCCGCAGCGCACAAAGCGAGCGAGCCGCCATGTCGCGCGAGCAGTCGCTGTTGGAAACACGAGCAGCCGCTCAAGACACGAAAGATCGAGAAACACAGAGAGAAATGGCTGCGTCGCTGCTATCACCTGACTGTCGCTGCAACTGCAGCTGTGATACGACTTGCATCTCGCTTCCTGCAGTGGGAGCACTAGGTTTTCGGCAGCTCGACGACGTCGCGTTCGCGTGCCAAGTGGTCGCGCATGACGCTGCTGCTGGGACGATCTCGATCCAGTACACGGACGACCAGCAGATCGAAGAAGGGTTGCATCCTGATGAGTTTGGTATCACCAGCAACACCATGGGCCTCTCAATGGAGCAAGAGCAGGATCTCAATGGGCACCAGCTACGGAGTCACGACGACCGCTTTGAGCGACTGCATGACCATGGCATCGTCAGCAACAGCGATGGCAGCAGTACCCTTTTCATGCGCGTGGCGTCGTTCCTCGACCATTTCCAGTGGACTCAGAGCCTGATGTTTGTATCAACGCGTTGGAGAAATGCGCTTTTACAGCGAACATGCTGGGAAATTGTGCGTTTACCATTAGAAAATGGTCATGGTCGCTCAAATGGAGGTGCTTTGGGACCGACAGGGTACTCTGACTCTGAAGCGATCCGCAGTCTCCTGTTGCGAACCAACATCAAAGATGAATGGGTGGACCACAAGGACTCAGATACTGAGACCTTCACAACAACCATAGCATACCAAGTCGTGCAAGAGCTAGTGTTGGATGGCTGCCCAGTGACTGACGAGCAGATGCTGGAGCTCGTGACCCTCTGCAGAACGCAGCTCAAGCGGCTCTCACTGCGAAGATGCAGCCAGATCTCGTTCCTACTGCTCTATGAGCTCACGCGCATGGCGAAAGACTCCAAACAGCAGCAGCTGGAACAGGTGGACGTGTGGCTCTGTCGCGGGATCTCTCCTGCGTATGTGGATCAGCTCAAGCGCAATGGTGTGTTCACGCGAATGGGGCTGCAGGTCACAGGTCCTGGATTTTTCATATTGGAGGTCTCAGCTGAAACGGAGCAGTGGATCATCAGAACGAGCAGTGATGCAGATCCAAGCGTGCCATCAGTGGACAACCAAAAGCCTGAGGTCAATTTTCAGCGTCTTTCGGTTCATTTTGTGCCGAAAGCGAGCCTCAGAACGCTCTTTGTGCCTTCGAGTGAGAAGGACAGTGTCGTTGCAAGAGAACTGAAGCCGCTGAGAGATCATGTGGACGCGTTTCCTCTTTCGATGATCCCACTAGTGGTGCATCTCGAGAGTATTTTGCAGAGAGCTGGGGATTCCAGTGATCTGAGTAGTCGTCAGTACTCGCTGGTGGGAATGCCATCAACACTGGATGACTTAATTCGCCTCGCGGAGAAGAACGAAGAGAAACACGTGCAAAACCAGCTTCGCGCGGCTTTTCCAGCCATTTTAGAGTCGCGGGTGGGTCCGGAACAAGACACCGCTTCTGATAAACAAGCGAGTAGCCACCACAAACAAGAAGACGCCGATGAGTCATTAGACGCTCGAGCCGAGAGAGTGTTTGCGATGCTGCGCCAGACGACAAAGGACCTGAAGTCCCAGGTCGTGCATCTGGAGAGCCAAGTGAAGCAGATGACACTCGCAAAGGACCAGGTACAACAGGAATACCGCGTGGCACAACTAGCGCTGGACCGCGTTGCGAAAGAAGCCGACCGCGCGTTGCTCAGCCTCGCGACATCGTCCACGGTGGAGCTTCCACCTCCACCCCCACCAATTTCAATATCTAGAGATGGGAAATTGGCTGCTACAGCTGCAATTGCTAGTAGAGATGGTGACGAGTTGCTCCCACCTCTGCCATCCGATGAGAAGCTCCGAATGCTCGGCTCCAAGCTGGAAAGCAGTTCATTCGCAGTCCTGAATGGCTTTCTAGGGTCGTCACTGAGCTCGAGTGTCCAGCAGGACCTTGAGAGCATGTACCTAGCGTCTCGCTGCAATCCAGACGACACTGCCACGGGCTTTAAGCTCGGAGAGCTCGCCGGTGGGAATACGGGTCGCAACCTCCGGTACAAAATGGAGCATGTCCGCGGCGACTACATGCTCTGGGCGGACGAGCACGACGCTTTCTGCCCCGAGTCCATACGCCAAGCGCTTCGTCAGATGGACCGCCTCGTCCTGGAGCGGCTGCCATTCTATAATATAGAGCTTGGTGCAGCATCGCTGCTCCGCAAGAAAGCCATGATGACGTGCTATCCCGGCAGTGGCGCTCGATACACGAAGCACTACGACAACCCGAACAAGAATGGACGAAAGCTGACTGCGATTCTGTATCTCAATGCCAATTGGGTCCCCCACCATGAAGGCGAGCTCCAGCTTCACCTTCCACCCAAGCCCCACAAGAGAGTAGACTTGGATGATGAATATGAAGAAGAATCCAAGGTCCAGCCGTTGATGGACCGCCTGTTGCTCTTCTTCTCAGACAAGAGGGTACCGCACGAAGTGCTGCCGTGTTTCTACCGCAACCGCTTCGCGCTCACGGTCTGGTACTTGGACTACGACGAGTTCATGAGCGCGCAGGTGTTTGGCGCGGTTCTGCAGGACCAAAGCGACGAAGAGAAGCGCATCCAGCAGGAGATGGCGCAGTTTGCCTCCGAGTCAGGTGGCTGACCTCCTGCTTTGATGGGTCGACCACAAACGAATTCGATCAAGCGTATCTGCATGTTGTAGCCTTTTCTAACCTCTCTTGATCTCTCTCTACGTAATATCTCTTCTAAGTAGTATAGTTTTCATCCTGAGCGGCGCCACAGCCTACAAACGGTCTGAGCCTTCCTTCAGTATCTTTGGTCTTGCCTTCTCTTCAAACAAACAAACAGCTTTTCTTCATCCATTTCTTTTCTACAGCAGCAAAGCATATCTATCACCTCACATTTCGTTTCCTTCTTAGCCTGCGGTGGGAGACGACGTGTGGCCCGACCAGTGTAGCAACTGACACAGCGGCGTGGGTGTGAACCTGGACGGTCGATGGAACGAGACCGCGTAGAACGCGTTCTCGAACGCGGCAATCACGCGCGCGATCGCGAACGCCCCCGCCGCCGCGTTGTGCTGGCCATCCTGGTACACGGGGTCGTCGAGAACGAGCTGCGGCATGAGCGCTACACCATTGCTCAGCAGCAAGTGCGGCGCAAGGAAATACTCGCCAAATGCCTCGGGCTTGAGCGAGATCCCCGTGGTCGCGTAGTCGAACGTCATGCCGTAGAACTCGAGGAAATCCATGAGCAGCTGGCCGAGCGCCTCGGGACCGGACGCCTCTGTCAACCCTTGCCGCTCGATCAAGTAGAGCGCCATGAGTGCGACGGCGTACGAGCTCAGACCGCCGGTGAACGCGTTGTTGAGCCCCTTTTCTCGCAAAAGTTGCTTTACCACGACGATCAGAGAATGCAGCACTGGCATCGCGGCCACATACTCACGCACCATATCGCTTGCATCGATGCCGTGACGAGTGTGAAGGTTCTCGATCGAGATGTCGACGCGCAGGTCGTTCTCTGCGAGCACAAGCTTTGCAACGGGCACTTTTGCGCTCCCAACCACGTCAATCTGCTGCACCCACTTCTGTTTGCGAAGTCGCGTTGCGATTTGCTGCAGCTCCTTAATCCCCAGCACGAATCGGGTCTTCACGTCCGGATCGTTCTCATTCGAGATCCCCATCACCACAACGTCGACATCGCTGGACGGGAGCCACAGCCCGCTCGCAAACGAACCGAAGCACGTGACGGTCGCCTCGGGCCAAATCGCTTGCACGCATGTTGAGATGTGCACAATCGCATCGTTGATCGATTTTTGCAGACTTGCAACAATCTCACTGGTATAACTGCAGTAGCTGGTCATTTCCGCGCCAAGCCTATAACGTGACAACACAAATACCATATCGTGTGTTAGGAAAGACGTGCAGACTGCTAAAGTAACGCAATTGGATATGCTCGTACCTTTCTGTGATCGGGATCGCTGTGTCGTTAACGTGTGCCATGTCGGGCAGCCACACTGGCATGTGCGCTGGTACAAACGTTGGCGTTGCATTGGTCTCCTTCGCGTTGTTTGAGCTGCTACTGTTGTTTGCACTCTTTGCCTTGCTATCGCTGTTCTTGCTTTTCGCTGTCGTTACCGCCTTGCGCTTTGCTGCTCCTTGGTTGCTTACACCACCAGAATTGCTCTTGCTACTCGTCGTAGACGCATTTCCACCACTCACAGCGCTTGAAGTACTGGTGTTGTTGCTACTTTTGCTAGCGTTGCGCTGCTTCTTCGCACTCGCGCTCTTCTTCACCGGCTGCTTGGCATTCTGCTGCGGCTCGCTCTTGGCTGCAACCGCGAACTCGCTGATGCTCAAGTTGCTCAGCGCGCTCAAGCTGCGGCTCACGGATGGCGGTGCTGACGCCACGCCCTCCGCTTTCGCGTCTGGTCTTGACGGCGCTGCCATCGCCACTTCTTCGTGCATCATCCTGCTGTTCGTCTCTCTCGTAAAGCGCCCGCTCTTCCTCTTGTCTGTGTCGTTGTTGTCCACGCCAGCTTGCTCGCGTTTGTGATAGCTTTGATAGCTGAGCTCCTCGTTTGTTTGACTTTCGAGGCAAGTCCAGAGTGATGGTCGTGAAAAGGTTTTACAGCTGCGTATGATTTTTAACATTATTATTCAGTCAGACATAGTAAAAGCATGTTGACGTTGGAGCACAGTGATGTACAACAAAATATATCATTGCGTCTGCTACAGTACGTGGCTCAAAAGTGACCGCGTGTGCCACGCAGCCAAACCCCCGCGCTCCCCCTCTCTTCCCTCTCACAAGCCAAAAAGCCTCCAGAAGACAGCAGCAAGAGAAGGCGCCGACACACACGCCTCTCTCTCTCTCTCTTGACCCAAGGGGCAGACACCATGGCCAAGGTGGACGGCCCGCAATGGACAGGCAAGTCCATCCGCAAGCTCTCGCTGCATAGACGCCGTGTGAACCCCATGAACCTCGGCTACGGGCTCGAGCACGTGCCATTCCTCTTCCTCTACGCCTACTCGCTCTACCACTGCGTGCTCACGATCGGCGAGCCGTACGCGCAGGCGATCCGCGAGCTGGAGGAGTCCGGCGTGCTCATCCCGCAATCGGCGGGCGGCGATGGTGCGGTCGACGACGGTCTGCTCACGGGGCTCGCGGCGGCCTCGCTCTCGCAGGGTTCGGTGCGCGACATCTCGTCCAACATCAACTACACTGAGCTGCTCAAGCAGGAGGAGGAAGGACCACCGTTGCCCAACCCATTCCTGCCTGCGATCGTGCCGCTGCTCTTTCTGCTGGGCACGGTGATCACGCACGGACTCATGGTGCTCTTCCAGGTGTGGTCGGTCAGCGTGCTCGCGTACATCAAGTACTCGCCAGTGCAGAAGATTGAAGACGCGACGTTTGTGCTCGTGGTGCCTCGCTCGTTCAAGGGCAAGAGCAGCATCATCAAGCTCGAGCACCCGCCAAAGAGCGCGGACGGCAGTCAGCCAAAGCCGTTCTTCGCGTTCCAGAAGCGCAAGTATCTGGCTGAGGCAGACGCTGAGGGCAACGTGACCTTCCGCAAGCTCATGGCGCCTACGTCGAACCAAATCAAGGAGTACATCTCGTGCAAGGGGTTCGCGTCCGAGAAGGAGGTCGCCGACCAACTGGACTTGTACGGCAAGAACGAATTCAGCATCCCGCAGCCAAACTTTGTCGACATGTTCAAGCAGCAGCTGCTTGAGCCTCTAACGGTCTTCCAAGTGTTCAGCGTGTGTCTGTACATGCTGGACGAATACTGGCAATACTCGCTGTTCACGCTCGCGATGATCCTCATGTTTGAAGGCGTGACGGTGATGAGTCGACTGAAGAACTTGCAGACGCTTCGCGGCATGGGCAACCAGGCACGCGAGCTGTACGCGTTCCGCAAGAACGAGTGGGTGAAAATCACCTCGGACTTGATCGTGCCTGGTGATATTGTGTCAGTGAGACGCGAGACCGAGGGTGACGCGGACAACTCGGTGCCGTGCGATTGCCTGCTCTTGGACGGCTCTGCAGTGATGAACGAAGCGACTTTGACTGGCGAGAGTGTGCCGCAGATGAAGGAAGCGATTGGTTCGAAGATGAGCGAGGACGACTTGGCGGAAGTGCTTGACATGAAGTCTGGCCACAAGGTGCACGTTCTCTTTGGCGGTACCACGATCATGCAAAGCGACACGTCGAACGTCTCGTACGATGACAACAGCGGCAGCTTGTCGAAAAAGAAGAAAATCCCAACGCCACCTGACAACGGATGCACTGTGTATGCTCTGCGCACGGGTTTTAGCTCGTCGCAGGGCAAGCTCGTGCGAATGATCGAGTACTCGAGCGGCAAAGTGACTGGAAGCACGTGGGATGCGTATGGTCTGGCGTTCCTCTTGCTGATCTTCGCGCTGCTCTCGTCTGGCTACGTCTTGCGTCACGGTATTGCGCAAAAGGGCAAGATCACCTTTGAGCTGCTCTTGCGTTGTGTGCTGATCATCACGAGCGTTATCCCTGCTGAGCTGCCAATGCAAACTGCCATGGCGGTGAACTCGGCGCTGTTGAACCTCGTGAAGCTCTCGATTTTCTGCACGGAGCCGTTCCGAATCTCGCTGGCTGGAAAAGTGGACATCTGTCTGTTTGACAAGACTGGTACGTTGACAACGGATCAGCTGACGGCGGTTGGTGTTGTATGTGAAGACGCGATCAGCCCTCAGGCAAAGACGAACAAGGAAGTGCTGGGTCACGTGCCGATGATTGCGTCGAACTTGGACTCGAGTTTGGTGCTTGCTGGTTGCCACTCGTTGGTGCAAATCGACGGCAAGATGGTGGGTGATCCGGTGGAAGAAGCGTCGATCCGCGCGATCGATTTCTCGTATGATGCTGCGACACGCCGCTGCCAGGCGAAGCCCGACTCGGAGCGCGGAAGTGAACGCCGCTGGGGTCCAAACGTTTCACAGAAGGAAGTGTTTGTGCAAATCTTGCACCGTAATCACTTTGCGTCCAAGCTGCAGCGCATGAGCGTGGTCGCGAAAGTGCACTTGGGTGAGAAGGGACTTCGCTACCGCTCGCTCGTGAAGGGTAGTCCAGAAGCGATTGGGAGCTTGCTGCGTAAGGACTCGATCCCTGCGTGGTACTGGCCGACCTACCAGAGCTTGGCTCGCAAGGGCATGCGTGTGCTTGCTCTCGCGTACAAGGACATTGAAGGCAAGCCGTCGGAGCATGACATTGCGCAGAAGCCACGTAGCTGGGCGGAAAGCGAGCTCGAGTTTGCCGGTTTTGCTGCGTTCCAATGCCTCGTGCGCAAGGACAGTGGCGAAATCTTAAAGATGCTCAAGGACAGCTCCCACCGCGTGTCGATGATCACTGGTGACGCGACGTTGACTGCTGTGCACGTATCGAAGGAAGTGGGCATCGTCACTCGCCCGGCGCTGATCCTGAGCGAAGGCTCTACGGAGGGTCAGCTGGTGTGGACGCGTGCTGAAGACGACGGCAACATGGACTCGTACAAGAGCTCGGACATCGCTGTGCTCGTGCGCAAGTACGACTTGTGCGTGAATGGCAAGTCGTTGGCTGCTGCTGGTGAAATTGACGATGTGATCTGGAAGAACCTGCACCACATCCGCGTGTTTGCGCGCATGACTCCTGAACTGAAGGAGAAGGTGCTGACGTGCTTGAAGAAGAACGGCCACCACACGCTCATGTGCGGTGACGGCGGCAACGATGTGGGTGCACTGAAGCAAGCGCACATTGGTGTTGCGCTTCTCGGCGGCTTTGGCTCTGCAAACGCGGACAAAAGCATCACGGGTGGCGGCTCCAAGTTTCAAAAGGAGAGTGTTGTGACTGTGAGCACGCGCGAAGAGCTAATGAAGCTTCACGCGTCGGTTTTGAAGAAGCGTCTCTTGCAGAAGCAGATTGACATCTCCAAGTGCAAGGAGAAGAAGGACTACGTGGAGCTGATCCTGGCATCGGAGAAGAGCGCTGCGGAAGATGCGAAGAAGAAGCAGATCGTGAAGAAGATCAGTCCGCTGGTGAAGAAGGTGCCGACGAAGGAAGAGCGCGAGGCGCTGATGCGCAAGAAGCAGGCGGACATTGAGGCAGACGTGCGCGAGCGTGAGGCCCGCGGCGAGTCGTTCGCGCGTATCAAGGCTATCGCTGCGTTCGCGAAGCGCGAGGCGGAGGAAGGGAAGCGCCTGCAGGCTGAGCGCACGGGTGCCAAGGGGTTTGCGAACTTTGCGAACAACGCTGCGATGCACCAATACATGGACGACTTTGAAGACGGTGAAGTACCGATGGTGAAGCTCGGCGACGCATCGATCGCGTCTCCATTCACATCGCGCGCGCCATCGATCAAGGGTTGTGTGGACATCATTCGCCAGGGTCGCTGCGCGCTGGTGACGACCATGCAGATGTACCAGATCCTGGCGGTGAACTGCCTCATCAGCTCGTACTCGCTCTCGGTGCTGTACCTGGACAAGGTCAAGTACGCGAACTCGCAGCTGATGGCGCTGGGCATGATCTCGACGGTCGCGAGCATCACGCTCAGTCGCGCGACGCCGCTGCCGAACCTGTCGCCTGTGCGTCCGCTGACGTCGATCTTCCACCCAGCGCTCTTCTCGAGTCTCGTGGGTCAGTTTGCGCTGCATCTCGGATGCATGATCTACCTGACGAACCTGGCGAAGGAGTACACTCCTGAAGGTGACTTCACGCACTCGCGTCCAGGTGAGTTCAAGCCAAACGTGATGAGCACGGTGATTTTCCTGATCAACGGCGTGCAGACCGTGAGTGTGTGTGCCGTGAACTACAAGGGGCGTCCGTTCATGAAGAGCATGACAGAGAACCCAGGTCTTCTGTACTCGCTGGGCATCAGTATCGTGGGTGTGTTCCTGCTGTGCACGGAGGCGATGCCGCTGTTCAACAAGGTGCTGCAGATCGTGCCGATGCCGGACCCTCGCTTTGCGCGCATGCTCACGGGTATCCTAGCGCTGGACGTGCTCGGCGCGTTCGTGTGGGACCAGTTCTGCCTGCTAGTGTTCGCGCCGAAGATCTTCTTCGCGTCGATTACGTCGATGGAGATGAAGGACTTCCGCCAGCTGCTCAAGATGGGCGTGATCTCACTGATCATCATCTACATCCTGGCCAACATCGACTACGACGAGATCGAGCGCCAGCAGAAGCTCATGGAGGAGCAGAGCGCACTCGCGGCGGCGGTGGCGGACGACAACACCAACCCGTTCGTCACGGGCATCAGCGCCTAAGCTCTGAGCTCTAGAGATAGAGTCCAGGAGAGGCGTATGAGGACAGATAAGAAAGGAGCTTTTGCGTATTCATTTAGGGTTTCATAGAGTAACACCGTACGAGAGAGAACATCATAAGAAGCCATCTTGCATCTCAATTGATCTTCTCCCTCCCAAGTTGAAGCTGAGCTGAGCCCTTTCTGAAAGCTTGCCATACATTTCGAGCGGGTTGTTCTCATGACACTTGCTTGACACACCACACACACACAGCAGATTGGCCAATGTTTTCAATCTTGCTGGATGAATGAAGTATGCGAGGTTTCCATTAAGTTTGAGGTGGTTCTTATGTGGATTGTGAATCCGCACTTTGGAAACGCTGAGGGAGGGAACATGGAAGCATACGAAGGCAATAGAGGTGCTATCACTAATTTAATTGCGAGAAGATGATGTGTGTTGATTCATTGAAAACGTTCGTCCCATTTTTGCGAAAAGTACCTCAATTACAGAAAACCCGTAGAAATGGTGTCTCTTCAATGATCCGAGCGCCATGTGTCTTCCCGTGGGAAACTGAACTTTTCTTCCTTCAACACCAACTTGCAACTAATATTCCTCTCATAGCCGTTTCCTATGCAAATATGCTAAATCCAATGGCAACCATACTTAATAATTTGCTTTTCAAATACCTATTAGAACTAATATATTTTGCTCAGTGATACCCAAAATGATATTGGGGACCGTGGTCCAGGTGCCACTCTCTTGACTTTACCTGTGGAATGACGGACAATCGTCGGAAAGAAGCCGCTTGGCATCGCATCGCATCGTGTGGGCACATGCGCATGCGGCGCTGCTGCTTTCCCATAAGCTCCCTCCTCTTTTTCTGTCTGTGTGTCATCATTTCTAATCAGCGACGGCCGGTCCGTCGAACAAACAACAGGCTTGTCGGTCTGCCTGGCTGGCTGCTCGTCGTGCAACACCCACCGCCATTCCGCAATCTGCTGAACACGCGCGACGAAGGTGTACAAATCATGACGCACCACCAGAGACGGCGCGTCTTTCCTTCGTCGTCTATGAGGAGGCGTCTGCAGCAGTCGTCGTTCGCGCTTGCAGTCGTGGTGTGGACGATGGTGATGAGCGACAGCACCAGCGCCAGCGCTGCGTTCACGTGCCCCGCCAAGAGCCCCGCGCCGCCGCGTACACTCACGATGAACTGCCTCGGCGCGTGTCCGATCGCCTTCTCACCGTGCCTCTACTACGCGAACGCGACCACGTGCTCCGGATTCCAGCAGCGATATGGCGGTGGCGGCAGTGGCGACAACAACGACACTACAGTCAGCGTCTGTATACAGGGAAACAGCAGCAGCGGCAACGGCGTCCAGTGCGCGATCGAGTGCTTCTCTCCGTTCAGCGGTCGCGCGAACGACTCGTGGAACCTGCAGCTCACGACCTCCGGTCAGGGCTATGGGGACGACGTGCTCGAGCACCTGCAAGCGGACCCGTTCTTCCGCGTTGTCACGCGGCCCGTCGAGTGGATCAAGCAAATCTCCGACCTTGCGTTCGCGCCGACGACGACCCAAGTGTACGTTCCAAGAGTCTCAAATACACCTGCCATCTTGATCTGTGATCATGCATCGGACTTGCCTAATATTTATCTATCTATCTCTTATGCTACGATAATAGGGCGATCTCAGGAGATACGCTGCCGATCCGAGACAAGCTCAAGAACTACACACTCGTCGACAAAGGCTCGGTCGTGTACGTGACGATGCCAACGTTCGAAATTTTCAGGAACGCACCCAATTTGACAAGCATCATGCTCGAGAACGTCGATTTGAACGGCCTCGCGATGTTTCCCGCGACGCTCGCGAAGCTCGAGATGCTGTGCGTGTAGTTGCCTAGTTTTGGATCTTGGAATTGGTATTTTCGTAGAAATTGTAGTCCATTGCTCTAACAGTGTGTCTGTTGTTCTTTAGGATCATTTCCAACAACCGCCTCGATATGATCCCCACGGGTATCAGCAGTCTGTCGTCTCTCAAAGTATTGTACGTATCTGCTTTTGTTGTTCTTCATAGCCTAGGTGTGGACTCGTTTGTGCCGGTGCTCATTTTGTGTACATGCATGCACTCTCTCCTCCCAAAATAAAGGGACTTGAGCCAAAACGTTTTCAAGAAAATCGGCGTCGACGAGCTGCCAAAGACCCTGGAAGAACTGTAGGCGTCACGGCTTTGAAATTCGTTCGCGTGGCCACGCATTGCCATGCCACACTGGCGAATGGGCTACGATTGTTCTGAACTGATGTGATCTGGCACCCCTGTATTTTCTTGTTGACAACATAGAAATCTGCAACTTAGCTCAGTCGTGGAGATCCCACCCGCGATCCTCAAGATGCCGCACCTCAAGACACTGTACGATGACAAACTGCTGTTGGTCTCCTATAAGCTGTCGTAGCGGATTCAGCAATCTCTCTAACCCCCACCCTCTTCTTTTTATACAACCACCAATTACTGTAGGGATCTATCCGGCAATGTCTTTCCTCCACCTGGAGAAGGAACGCTGCCGCTGCAACTCGAGACGCTGTGAGTTTTCGAAAGACACATCATTCCCGCTTTCTCAACGAGTCATCTGAAACTGTTGTTGACTAACAAACCAACTTGTTGGGTAAACTTGCAGCTCGCTGGCGTACCTGAGTCTCCGGACGTTGCCTCCAGACGTGCGGAAAATGGAGTCTCTCAAGTATTTGTACGTTCGGACTTGCGCTCTCGGTCCCACTTATCGTCATATCTCCCTGACTTGTGTTTCTCCTTTGCGTCATGCTCTTTACAGAGATATCGAGTGGAATGTATTCAACGACGCAGACCTGAGCCAGCTTCCACTGTCGCTAGAGACTCTCCATATAGGACAGAGCGTGATGGAGAAGCTCTCCGAAGACTTTTCACGCCTGACCAACCTCACGGAGCTGTACGTTACTCTCCCCTCTGATGCCACAGTCATGGGACGTGGGTTTTACAAGCTAACGATTGTTTGTCTTTCTAAACAGAGATGTCTCCGAGAACGCGATTTCTGAAATTACAACCACAATGGTCCCGCCAAACCTCAAATTTCTGTGAGTAGTTATGTTTTATTCTCTCTCCACGTCTCGCTTCAAACAAACTTCGCTGATCTTGAGCTGATTCAAATGCTTCTGTTCATGTTTGTCATGCAGGAACCTCTCAACCAATTCGCTCTCGGTGCTGAATACGAATACGTTCCCTGTGACGCTCGAGATCTTAGATCTATCGTACAACAGCATTGTGGCGTTGCCGGAAGACTTCACGCAGCTGCAGTCACTCAAGCTCCTGTATGTTTGCTTTCCCCACCATACAAACTGGTCTTGGCGGTACTTTTCAACGCCATGAGCTGACAACTTCTTCTTTCTCTGCTCTTTTCGTTGTAGGTACATTACAAATAATCCGTTCACCGAGTTTCCCGCCGCGATTTTCCAGCTCAAGTCGTTAAAAGAGCTGGTGATCGAGAGCTCCAAGCTGAGTGACGTCAAGTTCACGCGCGAGCAAGCGGATTTCCTCGGCAACCTGACCAATTTCACGATAAACGCGAACGCACTGGCGACGTCCTGCAACGGCGAACCTTCGCTTAAAGTGCAGAGCTACTCGGTATGCATCTTCGGAGAACTGCCATCCGCATCAGCAGCAGCCAGTTCAAATGATCTAAGTACTACGGTTTACATTTTGATCGGCGTCGGGGCAGTGCTGGTCGTCGCGGGTGTGCTCTTCGTATGGACGAGAAGAAGTCGCGCACAGCGAAAGAACACGGGGACGATGACGCTTCACGACCACCGCCGGTCAATCTCGGACAAGAAGATGTTCTGCCTGGAAGAAATGGACAGCGACATGATCCTCGAAAGCCCGAGTCACGGGATCGAGTACCTGACTGTGAGCGCAAAGTTCAGCTCCCACACGTTGAGCTCAAAAGGAAGTAGGCGGTACGTTTCCGTGTGGGACGACGAGGAGCTCCTCAAGTGGCGTGTGGATGCCCAGCAGATCTGCGATGAAAAGCTGCTGGCGTCGGGATTCTACGGTGAGGTGTGGCTCGCAACATACCTGGGTAACCACGTCGCAGTCAAGCGCATGAAGAAAAGCCCAGTGGAGCAGATCGACCGCACTGAGATTCAGCAGTTCATCGCCGAGATCCGGTTGATTGCACGATTCAACCACCCGAAGATCGTGTCTTTCATCGGCGTCGCGTGGACGATGGAGAGCGACATCCAAGCGCTGGTGGAATACATGGCGAATGGAGACCTGTGCTCCTACATTTCGTCCAATTCTACATGTGAGATCACTGAGTTTGGCTCACGGTTGTCTCGCTGGAACCACACGACGCTCAATATTGCGATGGACATTGCCGAGGCGCTGGTGTACCTGCACTCACTCAGCCCGTCGGTACTGCATCGCGACTTGAAATCACGGAACGTGCTGCTGAACGAGGAGTTGCGCGCCAAGTTGACAGATTTCGGCGGCTCGCGGTGCCAGGACGAAGAGACGGGGAGCTTGACTACGGACATGGGCACTGCGCGATGGGTCGCGCCAGAAGAGCTCGTCGGAGGCAACCACTACTCGGAGGCGGTCGACATCTACTCCCTGGGGGTGATCCTCTCGGAGCTCGAGACGTTCCGGATCCCGTACGCCGAGTTGGACATCCCCGAGGCGTGTCTCTTGAGTCGCATCGCCTCGGGTGAGATGCAGCCAGCGTTCACGAAGCACGCGCCTGCCGAGGTCGTATCGCTCGCGCGCCAGTGTCTTTCGTTCAACCCTGCGTCTCGTCCGAGTGCGATCCAAGTCGCGTACCTTCTTCGTCAGATGGGAGCGACTGCTGTAGCTGCTGCTAACGCTGGTGGTGCGAGCGATCGGTCCAGCGACACGTACATGTCGTCGTCCTCCATGGCGAACTCGGCGGTGTGGAGCCAGAACTCGAACTTCGTGGGCATCCTGTGAGTGTATGTAGAGTGGTGTGATCCGTGTCTGGCTGGACATGCTATGAAGTCCGATCCAGTCACTCGTTCGTGTTTATGTTCTTATTTAACTATTTTGCTCAGTAGAGATCGTATTTCATCAAAGCATACGTGCAAGAGACTTCCTTGTCAGGACTGACGAGAAGAGACTGAATCATATCGATTACGAGTGTGTCCAACGAAAAGTCACAGAGTATCATCACAAGGTCGAAAAGGGTTGTTTGTATGGCTTGTCCGTATCATCACGACTCATTCTGAGTTTCTTGCCTGCCTTAGCATTGGTAATGGGGAGAAGAAGAGACGCGCGGTGGTGCTGGCCAGAGAAATCAAACTGCCATCATTACCACCACCAAGAGCAGCAACATGTCGCTGTGTATCGAGAAAACTGGACTCCGCCAGAAGCATTTTTTCATTTTTACCAGCAGCAGATGCGACTTTTGCTAGACGAGCGACGCAAACTGAGCTGCGAGAGAGCCACGATCGAGTTTCTACTCGCTGAGTTGACGAAAACTTGCGAGGAACTAACGGCGAGAGCTGCTCACTATCAGGAAGGAATAAGCTCACGAGTTTGTGAATGTGAAGACTACGAGTCTCGTGAGTGGGAACGAGCGCCAAGTCACTATGGTGGGGACCCAGAGAACAGTGCGTCGACATCGATTCCCGAGAACAGCAACCGCACAAGTTGGAGCTCAAGTGGATCGCAGCACGACACTGGCATCGACACCCGTCAACCAGACTTCACACTCGATCCAATCAACGCCACCAACCCGACATCTTCATCACCTTCGCCCTCAGGATCCTCATCTTCAGAGCTCGAGCAAAAGCCAAGCGCGTCGCTATTTTCCGGTCCCACGCTGGTGGCGATCGTGGTTCTCACGGCTCTCCCCACCGCGATCGTCGTTGGCGTTTTCTTCCTGAGAAAGCGCCGCCGCTGAGTTTTGCTTCCAAGGAGTAGCCTCTTGTCGATGCAAACATATCGTTGTGAGCTTTTCAGACTGCAGCAATTTCGAACAACAAATGGAAATTGACCAAAGTCGATGAATTTAGATATTGATGCTGTTAACCTAGCAGCTACTTGGTGAGCGAGAAGCAGAAGTTCAGTATTTCCCGCGTTGGGCTGATTGAAAGTGCGTGAGAGACAGAGAGCTCCAACTCGCTTTGTCCCCTTCGTTTTTTCATACATAAGGAAGGACCACCAGTCGTCAAGCTTTGCTTCCTTGCTTTAAACCTGGGCATCCACGGCCGTTGGCTGCTGTGGGACTGGGACAACTGGGAGCTGCTGGTCTGGCTGGCCCTGGGCCGCATTGTACGGGTTCGGGGTGTGGTGCGAGAACGCCGGGTGCTGGTTGATCACAAAGTAGTTGAAGAACGCGTTCACGAAGAGCAGCACGGCGTCCAGGATCGTGAGCCAAAACCTGCCCATCGAGAGCGGCCAGATCGCGATGCTATATGATAGACGCACAGATAGACAGGTTATAGTTTGGTTTTGTGAGAATACGAGCGCACGATGGAGATAGACTATCGGCAACAGGATGGCAGATTGTAACATACAACAGCAGGAAGACCGTGCGCGTCTGGTTGCCGTACATGAACCCGAAGTTCTGGCGGAACATGCGGTCGAGCTTATCCGTGCGCAGCTCAAATGCAAGCAGCAGGAAACCAAAAACGCTGTAGCATACAACATAACATATACCAGAAGAATGTCAAGTGATGCCACAAACCCATTTAGCAAGCATTTTGACGCTACCAAGCACACGTACATGATGTAGATGCCGGCGATCACTTTCTGGAAGCTTGAGACGTAGCCCATGATCCATGCCAAGAGACCCACGGTGATCGTCGCGGTCGCGAGCAGCAAGTTGACGGTGCGCATGATGCGAAGGATCGTCGTGCTGTTCGTCGCCTTGATGCTAGTAATCATAAGAGAATGGCATCATAACACACAAAACCAGGTTAGTTTGTATCGTCACGCCCACAAGCTCGCGCATTCGCAGATAGAGAACGTACGACTCGCCAATCTCGTCCATGAGGTTGTGCTGCTGCTTGTGTGCTGGCGAGTTGCCGGCCGCGGGCGACGCAGTCGCAGCGCCGTACTGGTACGCTCCTGGCGGCGCCGCCGATGGCGAGATCACTGGAGGCGGCGGCATCGACGACGAGGCCGCGTGCGAGATGTCGAGCTTTGGCGGCGCCGAGGGTGACGACGCGTGGAGCACAGCCGGGTCCTAAACGGCAGTAGTGAACGCATTTACGTATCACGGTTAGACGACGAGCAGCTACATTCATGAACGAGAGAGTCCATACCTGGAACGGGTTGTTGTTCATGGTGACTGCTAGCGTAGGACGGGCTGAGGGAGAGTGAGCGAGCGAGTGAGCTGCTGCTGCAAGTGCTGACTGGTGCTGTTCGGAGACTGCTGGAGAGTGACGGACGGATGGATCTCCTTCCTACCTGCGCTCGCTGCCTTGGGCTTCTGCTTCTGGTCGTCTTGGCTCGTTGCTTCTCTTTGAAGCGTCGCTCTTTTGCTTTCTCTCGTTTCTATTTGTGGAGGCATTTTGAACCCCCCCTTTCCCGTCTGCGCTTTTAATTCTGGTGTGGGTACCATGAGCTGGTTTCTCATTCATCTATCTCTTTGAAAAGGTTATTCATATACACAGGATACTAATAACCTTTACAGAAATTAAAATGGGTAAACTGATATGATCGATTTGAAAAGGTATTAAATAATATATTTTTTGAGGTCAGTTCTAAAATGAGGAGGATGAGATGCTGCTGCAAGAAACAGAATGCGAGAATGCAGAGCAAGCACAAGCAGAACCACTCGCGCTGTCCACGCTCTTCATAACAACAGGGAACAGCTGGTGCGTGGATGGATGGATACATCATGGAGAGCGCTTGCATGCTGTCGCTATCTGTTGGTATGCTATGGCGCTATTTATAACACAGTGCAGCCATGTTTGCGCTCCGACCCAGCTGGTTTCATGTTCAACTTGGCTGCATTGTGTGGCGGTGCGGTCGTTCTCTCAGCGCAACCAGCAGCGCGGATCATCAAGCAAGAGAGACCTGCATGCATGATGGCTGAACACGCTTGGCGTAGTTCTCCTGCTCCTCATGAGTCTCTGTTGCATGCATACATGCATTCAGCAAGTATATAACATGGCGAGCCAAGTGCCACTGCTCCTGGCGCGAGCCAATCTCTGACCTCATCATCGCGCGTCGTCTTTTCTGAAAAGCGTGCCAGCCAATCGGAACGCTTGTCGCCCACAACGTGGTTCTTTTCCTCTCTCTCTCTCTATCTCAATTATCCACAGTCATGCTGGACTTCTCCATGAGAATGGTGATGCTAATAATGCACATGCTGATGCCGCTATTCCTTTCGCGTTCCTCCATGCGTCTGGCACAATTAAAGTTGCGCTCAACCAAGCACACGCGCGTAACTTCCCCAACGGTGGACTTACTAAAGATAGGCAAGCAAGGGAAAGAGAGAGAGAGACCGTGTGCGCGTGGGAGAAACGACAGCGGACGCTCGCTCGCACATTCGCAGACGCACAGGCGTGCGCTTCTTCTTCATCGTTCTTGCTTAATCACAACTGACACCCAAAGACGGCTGTGAATTGTGTGCGAGAGATCCTTTGTTTGTGACCACATCTCCCAAGGAGAGACACCGAACGCCACAAGCACCACCACACAGCAAGAGCGCAATGCAGCACCTGTATCCGCAACAGCATGACAGCAGCAACAACAATGTGCATCACACTACGAGCGAGATCGAGGCGTTCCGAGCGCGTCAGCGCACGCAGCTCCGCTACCAGCAACAGCAGCAGTTGAGTCATCAGCAAGAGCAACAGAAGCACCACCACCACCACCAGCAACTCTATCAGCAGCATCTGCAGTCGCTTCACACAGGAAACCAAGCGGAAGTGCATTTCAGCTCTACCCAAGAGCGTGCCATTGGCAATGAGGACGACGACCGTGTGCGCAAGGTGTCGCTGACGAAGCGGCGCCAGCAGCTTCAACAACGACTGCAACAGCAACAGCAACAACAGACAGCTAGCAACACCAGCCAGACGACGAAGCTCCCGAGCTTTAGCGTTGACCGCAGACATCCGCAACAACAGCTTCAGCATCAGCACCATCAGCACCATCAGCAGCTTCAAAATCAGTGCCTGTGTGAAGGCGATATGCCGTCCCCCGTGCCGCACGAGGCACACGCGATGTTTAACGCCTTTGACTTCGGGAACTCGCCCGAGGCGTTCGCCGACCAGCAACATCATGACAACAACAGCAACAACAACAACAGCGACCACAATGGTAGAGAAAAAGGCGACCAGCAGATGCAGCAGGACGACAATGAGGAGGAAGACGAAGAGATGGAGAAGAGCATCTGGCGGCGGCGGTTCGCGGCGGACGACGCGCACTTGCGCCGCCTGCCGAAGCTCGGCCAGGATGCGCTCTGGGACTCGCCTTCCTCCGTGAGCAATAACAACCAGTTCAGCCACCACCACCAGCAGCAGCAGCAGTACCAGTACCAGCACCAAAGCTTTTACCAGCACCAGTAGCTAGAATACCAACCAGCATCTTCAGCAATAGCACAATCCAAGTCCACATAAGACAAGTTCATTATTCCAAAACCACACACACACACACACACACACACACACACACACACACACACACACACACTTG